>VMKM01000509.1:0-125000 GCA_008360985.2 Macquaria ambigua
CTTAAAACTAACTACGGAAGATCCCCACTTGATTTGAATTTTGGCTAAATCAGACTGCTGAAGCCTCATGTTAGCTTCACTGAACTTTGGCATGCGTTTTTCCACAGAACGAGGACTGTAGATTTCTTCCCCCATTACTTAGATCAGGATTGTTCTAAGAAGGGATCTTTTTGATGTCACTATGGACGGGAGGATCAATTACAGCAACCTACTGTTTCAATATACATATAGCCATGTGAGTATTGTATTAAGATAGACTTGAAATAATGTGAACCTATCCTTTAAGCAGGTATATACTGCACCAAAAATAAACACCACCCTTGCACATCAAGGGTTAAGGGCCAAAAGTATAGTGTAGCAGTATTGTGTCCAGTTGTGGGTTTTAAGTAAATATTTCTCACAGTCATTACCTGGGGTTTAAATTCAGAGGAGCAAGGCGATTCAATGTTTCCTGTTTTAATTAAAAGGCGGTGAGTCATAAGACTGAAAACATATCCCCCATGGAAATAATTACAGTGCATCTCATCCATATGTTCCTCCATAAAACACTCACAAAGTTAAGGCATCCTTCATGCATCCTGAGACAGAGAGTGTGTGTGTGTGTGAGTGAGTGAGTGAGTGAGTGTGTGTGTGTGTGTGTGTGTGTGTGTGTGGAGTGAGTGAGTGAGTGAGTGAGAGAGAGAGAGAGAGAGAGAGAGAGAGAGAGAGAGAGAGAGAGAGAGATACACACACTAACTGAGACCTTGAGCAGTTTTTGCAGCTCCTAAACCTTTCACAGCTTTCAGCAGGTTAATTGATTCCCACTTCAGAATGACATCATTCAAATTTCCCTTTTAAAGCTGAAGGAAATGAGCTGCAGTCGATGGTTAGAACAGAGCCTATTAAAGGGCGGGATTAGGAGGAATTCCTTTGATGTTGTGCATGAAATAACAGGCTAAGTAGGGCCGTGAGGAGACTGACCTTACCTCACCATCATACTTGAATACAACTATTCCCATTAAAGGACAACCACAAAGGCTGACTGATAATGAACTGCAATTCCATGCTGTGAGTCTGGTCCCAATAAATAAACTAAAAATCTGAACAAAAGTCTACCAAATCCCAAATCAACCATTTTGGAAAAGGTCTTAGCTCTCGAGTTCAGTCCTTTTCTTGGGCTCTTCTGAGAGGGATTTAATGCTCTAATTGCAAAGGAGAGTACAGACAGGCTAACCAACAAATGCTGTGTCATACTGTAATCTTTTAAAGTCTTATTTCACCCATCACACCTCTGATGTCATTGACGAAAAACATGCAAATCCCTTCTCATGGAGCTTACAGCTGCAAACATATTCAGAGGCCAGGTCACTGAACAGAAGCAGAAGTGTTCACAAACAAAGTGGTTCAACCACATTTTTGTAGAGATAAGGAGATACAAATGGCTATTGGAATGGCATGTAAAATGTAAATGTCACTGGCATTAGGTAGTTGATGGATCAGAGACAGAGGAAAACTTTGCTGGCACAAGTAGAGACAACAGGCTGGGCTGCCATCTGTTCCTGATTCATCACAGCTTGCATACATCTTTCCCCATTGCTCTGAATGGTAACGTGACTCTTGACCAATCAACCGAGAGCATCTGTCTTTTGGAAGATCAAACTCAGCCCATGCTCTACCTCTGACATAAACTTCAATGAGGACAAAATAGTGATGGCTCAACCCAGAACATTTCCATATTCCAGTACAGTGCAAAGTTTGCTGAAGGTACTTACAGTAAATACATTTTGTTTACTAACTGCTAAATGTGAAAAAGAAGTTCTCAAAAAACAACTATGACCAGAGTCAACATCAACATGTTTAGCAGCCTAGTTAACTAGTTTACCTTAACGGCAGAAGAATAGTACATCTAGTTTGAAGACTCCTGTGCTGGGTCCCAGTTCAGACTGCACACTAATTCAAAGCAGGATTTGGTTTTGTGGTGCATTCACACTGAAAATCTGACAAATGTAGGTATACTCAGAATGTCTATTGTCCACTATCCAATGCATTAAGAAAATGGAGAAGCTACTCACAGCTGCAAAACATTAAACAAATTGCCAATTGTGGTAAGAAAGCTTGAGAAAGATCTTGGAAAACAAAGTATTAAATCTTTTCCTTTTTCTCCCTTTCTCTTTGATTGGCAGTAACGTTCCAAAGTTGCTGTTTAATTAACATCATCATTTCCAGTTAGTACAGTATTTTAAAGGTATATCGAGCGTGTTTGAGATGAGGCTGTGCAGAATCGATCACCGGCAACCACTGCAAAACACACGCCGGTCAGATATCTGTACGATTTGTACCGAACATGTGACATCAGCAATGATAGCATCACAAGATCAAGGCGGCTGCAGTTTTTATTTGCTCTCCACCAACTCCAAGACCTCAGTACATGATGGGAATAATGTCTTGTGTACTGTTGTGTGGTTGATAACTTTGAGTCCAGAGGGGCTGAATAAAGTCATTCCAGATACAATGACAGAACCTCACCAGTATTTAAATCTTGTAAATATTCTGAAGCCGCACCAAACATTTGTACAAACTGATGTTGATGACAGTCTAATTCTGCCTGACATAACAATGAAGGAAACGTATGTCTTTCCTCTTTCTGTGTATGCATGTAATTATGAGGATATTTTGACATTTCTGAGATTTTGAATTTATTAATTTGTGAATGAGTTTGAGGTGGACATTGTCTTTGTTTCTATATTAAACAATTTAATATGAAGGGTATGATTGTCCCAGATGCATGGCATTTTAATACCCTATCATACATAGCACCACTTCAACAAGTAATGGTATTGTTAAGTTGTATAATAAATAAATCATTCAATCGGGATCCAATAAAAGTTTTGTTTCATTCCTCCAGCTGCCTATTCATTTCTACTGTAAAAACAATATACTATGATAATTAGCATAGGACAATCTGTAAACAGTTAGTATGGAATATGGAGCAGGGATGAATCCCAGGGCCACACAGCTAATTTGGCTAAATTACAATCTTTAGAGATTCGAAGTTCATTCTTGACCTTGGAAAAAGCAGTTGACAATGCGATCTCAGCTAAAGGTCCATTTATTTGGTGTTCTGGAGCTTTCAATCATATAAAATGACCTTCATCAGCACGTTTGCCAAGATGTCAGGGAATAGTAGGTGTTTTGTGGAGCACTTTGAGGACTTCTCATCCATCTGGGCAAACTCCATCTGGCTATGAAGATCATTTAATATGGACGAAAGCTCCAGAACATCTACTAAATGGACCATGAGTTAAATATTTGTTTGTTAGCAAATGTGCTGGGCTTATTAGCTTCCTCTCTGCTTGCCCTTTTCATTATTGCAGCTCCAAGGAGTGCTTGTAACTGTTTGTACACCTACAGTAAATGCTAACACTACAAATGGGTGTGATGAATGTGTTTTCCATGTTGAAAGCTCCATGGCAGTGAAACATTACTGTGCAATGGGTAACATACCTTTTCTAGGCATAGAAGTTGGTCTGGGCTTCTGCTTTCTCCTCAGCGGGATCTGGCTCGGACCTTCCTCTTCCTCGCAGCAGGTGAGGAAGATGTGACCGCACGGGTAGACCAGGTACTGGTGGGCATCGCAACCCCGTCCTTCACTGCGCACCCGTAAGCCAAGGGCACAGCAGCTGCAGCACACCTGCCCATTCAGACACAACAGCAGAGCCTATTAGGAGTGTGTCACTGGGGTGCCCTTCACATCTCTAATCACCACCTCTCTTTATGGCCCTCCACTTTTAGCCCTGTTTAGTAAACAGCAGAGGAGGGGGAGACATAACAGCTAAACAGGCAAGCAAGCTAGTTCATCCCTGGGAATACACTGCAAAGGGTTTCAGCTGCCGCCTCAAGCTGAACCACATGTCATGAAAAGAAAACCAGACTTTCACCTATTTTACTTTCTTCTAAAACAATGACCTGGCACAGGGGTTTGGCTCGGCTGC
Organism: Macquaria ambigua; assembly: GCA_008360985.2. Lineage (NCBI taxonomy): Eukaryota > Metazoa > Chordata > Actinopteri > Centrarchiformes > Percichthyidae > Macquaria > Macquaria ambigua. The sequence continues at coordinate 3,972 of VMKM01000509.1, forward strand.
CTCAACAAATGAACAGTTGGCTTGAGGGCCAAACCGCCGGGTTTTCTCTTGGAGAAACAGGGATTGCTATTTGAACTGACTCTGAGCAAAGGCATGATTCCCATTTCCATATGGAAGTATTCACAGGTCTGAAGTATGCACACAGAAATAGGAGACTTTGGCAGTGCTTTACTAATATATTTCAACCTGTTTGCCAATGAACACAAATAAACTGTCTGACCTTTACAAAAGCCTCCCTGCTGGCATAGGTATCTGAGATCTGGCCAAAACAATGATGCATTCAAGGGGATAGTTTAAACAGTTTAATGTCTAAAATACACTAACAAGCTCAGTTTTCATAATGTTACTGAGGAAACTCCAAAGGATTATTGTCCATACTTTGACTGCTGTCTATGGTTTGAACTGTCACACTGTCCAGTTTTGTCTTCTTGAACCATTTGAAATAGTCATACCCTACATGACTCACAAAACCAGTTTATATTCTGTTCTAGAGGAAGATATACATTTAACCAATTCACTGTTTGTTTTATGGAGGAGATGGTGGCTAGAAAATGTGTGCGCCATCCACCCATGATCATCATGTCTTTCAGTCATGACTCAACCATCTTCCTCTCGTTTCTTCCCTCTCACTTTCCACAGCGTGCTATCTAATAAAGAAAATCTATGGTGGATGCCTTCACTTTGGGAAAACAACACTGCTGGAAGAGTTCTCATGGTGGTGAGACAGTGATGTACCTGGTAAGAGTCATACGTGCACTGGTCCTCCTCACCCACTTCACAGGTGTCCCCTCTTCTGGCTGAAGTCATACCTGATTCACACTGACTCTCCTTGACAGAGCTGAGGCAGCACTGCTTCTCTGCAACACTGGCACACACACATGCACATACATATATAAATATAAATATATATATATATATGTATGTATATTTATATATATTTATACTCTACACTGAACGAAAATTATGTTGAGACAAAACGGCAGATGAGTTTAGGGCTTTTTAGTAAAGGTTTTAGTAAAATTAGACCAGCTGTAATTTAAAATCATAGCGCCCCCCAATTAGTTGAATCAGTGTAATTTATGGATCTGTTGAGCATATTTTATGTAGGAGTATGAGTTATGGCCTTTAATTTAGCAATTTAATGTCAGTCAGAGAAGTCTTTAAATGTTCTAACACACCTTCCCATGGTTGAATGAAATCTGAAATATTGCCTGGTATCATATTTGAAGAACAAACAGATGGACAGAGCTCAAACCACACTCACCCCTGATTACATTTTGTTGTCGACATCTACTAGAATATTTTAGAGCTTTTGACGATTAGTCAATTAATCGATTAGTGGATTGACAGAAAACTAATCGGCAACTATTTTGATCATCTGCTAATTGTTCAAGTTATTTTTCAAGTAAAAATTCCAAAGATTTGATTGTTCCAGGTTCTCAAATGTGAAACGACAATAAATGAATGAATTCTTTTGGGTTTTGGCTATTGGTCAGACAAACCAAGACATTTGATGAGGTCATCACATATTGTGATTATTTTACAGTTTTCTAATGTTTTATAGACCTAACGATTAACTGAGAAAATAGTCAGCAGATTAATAGATAAAAATAATCGTTAGATTATTTCATATATGGCAGATTCCAACAGGAAACTGTCTAACAGATAGTTTAGCTGGTTAAAGTCATAATTCTAAAAGTCCTGGTTGATTTGGTGACACTTGCTGTTACTGGTGGAAATAGCACATGTGTTTTAATAATACAGGTCCCATTTGAAATGAAACATGTATCTTCCACTGGGTGCAGCAAACACACCATGAGATGCAACAGAAGAGGAGCAGCTGGTCTATCTGTTTACAGCGCAGCCAAATAAACTTTTGGCTAAGAGGATTACATGCCTTACATTATTTTAATATAGTAGACTAGATAAAGTAGACAGTCATCAACAACCGCGCTTTCTCTTCTGAGCGCCCTGCACCGGCTGTTCCACAAAACGTTAAATGTGTACATGCAGAGGCTTTTGTCTTCTGCATCACGTCCAGTACGTGCATTCCTCGTGCGTGCATAAAAAATTTAATTCCCAGCAGACTCCACCAGAAACATTGAAAACTTTATATATATATATATATATATATAGAGAGAGAGAGAGAGAGAGAGAGAGAGAGAGAGAAAACATGAATGCAGATACATTGAGTTGCTATTGCTGAAATATATGTATAAATAGTATCAAAATTGGGGTTTAATATAAAGTAAATCTTAAGGATTACACCTTTAAATGGACATAATCCAGCAATTTAGCACCTCCATAAAGTTAGGGGCCTTGCAAGAGGCACATTTAAAAGAAAGAATGGTCAAAATCAAAGCAGCAGATGCCGATATCTTGACTTTTAGCTCCTAGTACGAGTAATGCCCGAAACCTGGATCCTATAATGCTTAACAAATAACTAGAGCATCTTATATTAGACCTTACCTGTCTAATAAACACCAACATCTTGCAAACTCCTAACCTTCAGATTGTAACGCAGGTTTTCCGATTCCAATTTGAAGTCTCAAGCCAAAACTAACCCAGAGAAAGCTCCCTCCACAGCCGCAGAAGACTATAACATGTAGTGCTCCCAGTGATGAGTAAACTGATGTGTAAAATTGGTGTGATGCCCCTTTAAAGTAGTTCAGTGAAAAAGTAAAGAGGCCTAGCGCCTGTCTAACAACTGCAATTGTGGTGGTTTGGCTCCACCCACTGATGTTTTATCCAACCAATGAAATTATTTCTTATACACATTTCTTCCTCCAAAGCAGCTTCCAATGTGTAAAACTAAAACTACAAACTGACACCTAAGGTCAGTTCACTTACCTGCATATGGAGTGCTTGTCATTGTTCAGCAGTGGCATGTGGTTGCAGTGGTGATTTTCTGCGGCCCATTTCTGGCCAGCAGCACAGCAGCTCTGCAGCAGTTCTTCAACAGAGACACCTGAACCTGCAGCCCAGAGACATGCAGGTATGCATACATCAGCACACACACAGACTGATGGAATAAACAGTTCTGCAGTAAATCCTCTGTGTCTGCACAGTTGCACTGCATGGAGCAGACAGAAGCCTGAAGAGTGCAGTGAACACAGTAAGCAGTCATACAGAAACATATGGTAGACTGCACCAGGCCTCAAAGGCGCCTTTAAGATTTCTACAGCTGACTAAAGAGGTGCAGTCACGTTACCAGAATACAGTAGCCCATTTTATGATTGGAAACTTTTTTACTCAGGTCTGGGGAAAGTTACTGTTAATCCTATAAATAGTTTGCATCAGTCCACAGATAGGTTTGTGAACAAGAAGTGTGACAGATTGACCGAGTCAGCGTTTATGAAGAAATAGGCTGCTGCCACGAGCCACAATGGAGCAGCAAGGTGGAAGGAGGTATTTGGGGTGTTCCATTCATTTTTGCAGACAATGTATGCTAACAGGCAGCTGGAGCACTTCCAAGGCTGGGATGACCATGAAAACTCTCCTGGTTGAATCATCAGTACAGAAGATGAGCAACCGCATTTGACAGTATTTGATTCTAGAGACTCTACAGCTACACTAGCAGCTCTGCGAGGTTGTACTTATGCACAGTGGTGCTTTGAGCTAAAGGCTAACAGCAGCTAACATGCTCACACTAACAAAGTTAACATGTTGATGTTTAGCAGGTATAATGTTTACCCTGGTTATCTTCTTATTTTAGCATGTTAGCATGGTAACATTTGTACCGTACAGTACAGAATTAACAAAGTAGTTTTGCAGGTATTAAGTCAAAATTTTGACCTGATGATGGCTCTAGATGAAAAGTTGAGGGATTACTAAAGTTGTTACAGTTCATCCTGAGGTGGGCATTAATGTCTGTACCAAATATTACTCTGAAACAAAAATGTGGAGCTCATGGCACTAGAGGAAAAGAAGTTTACAGTGCTAAATGGCAAGCGAAAACTAATGTTAACACTGATAAAACCTTTTGCAGCCTTGCAGTTGTTGTTAGAGCTACTGGCCATGTGAAAATGATGGAAAAAACATGCTTTCTCAGAAACAAAGGTGAAAAACTAAAACTGAGACCTACAGTATTGTTGAATTATCCAAGAGACTGCTGTATTTCATCATTAAGGAACACTGACAGTATCGTCAAAGAAAGAAATGGGAATTTACAATGGGGAAAAATACTTCCAGAACCAGAGGCTCTTCCCATTTCAGAAGTCTGTGAGTTGAAACAAGAGGTTTGTGAAAAATACTATGTGCAGCAGAGACATTATTCCATTCACTGACACAAAGCTGACTGTGCATCACTATGAAAGTAATATTGGTTAATGAAGCTGACATTAAATAGCTTCATGAATGGTTCTGTAAATTCAATCAGTAGTCATTATTAACTGGCCATTTTAGTCATTCAGTGAAAGAAAACCAAAATAAAATTCCAGTAATGGCTCCTCTTCAAAACCATCTCCATTTTGCCATCCACTTATTCTGAGGGAAAATGGCATCATTTCAGTGTCATCATCTGAGGGAAATGAGCATAAAACATGTGTTAAACCAGAAACCCATTAAATCCCCATAATTGACTGAATCCATTTCATATTTCTAAACCGCACATTTCTGTTGATGCAAAAAAAAAAAAATCAGGTCTGCTTTCTTGCTTCCAATTAGCTGATTTTCAGCAAACCTTGCCTACGTCAAGAGGTCGCTGACGTGGCAGTCGTCAGTGATCACTGACATCCTTTGCCACACTGCGGGTCCCACAGAGACTGAAATGCCCCCCCACTGCTGAGTGTGTGGCAGCGAGCCCGGCTGCTCTGCACGGAGCTCAGTCGGTGGATGAACACACCGTGAGGCTGCTGCTTGGCACTATAGAGCGTCAAGAGCTCACCAGCCTCCCCATCGCCTCCACGTCAGACCCAAAGTCATCTCACCCTGCTGCTTTTATCCACATATTAGCATGAACGCTCAAGCACACACACGTACACACACACCAAACTTCATTCTGTGTCCTTTGAAGAAAAGCCACTGACAAAGAGCTTTTGTTTTTCAACTCAATAAACCCTTGTTGGCTTATATACGATACAGAACATTTGCATATTCTTCATCTTCACACTGCCGTGAAATGAAGCTTTGCTTTATAACTTTGAGGCCATGAACCTAATTTATGTCAACTAAAAAACAGTTAATACCAAACATTTTCAATAACTCTCATACTGTTCTCATGCATAAAAGCATCCATCATGAATACACTTGTGCTACACACACACACACACACACACATAGCAGAGTTCATTATACTTCAGAGATGCTCACAGGTCATTTTTTGCAAGTCCAAGCCAAGTCTCAAGTCTCTTACACTTCACTGTGAGAATTCCTGTTGAAACATGAAGCTTATTTCTTGTAATTCAAAACATTCATCAGAGAATTCACTCCACAGGGTGTCCAATGATCAGATTTAGAAGTTTCCTGCATGCATAATTTCCTTGATGTAATATCCATTGTATTCACCTCAAAGTATAATACGTCTAAACTATGCTAATCCCATACTGCACAGTGTACATTGAGATAAAAAAGAATCATAGAGCCAGCAATGCCTTAAATAGCTCTGCTTTGAGCTTCACTTTGAAACTCCTTTTATTTCACTGCATTCAGTTTCATCCCAGTCCCAGCTCCTTTAAAGCCCAGTAAACAATCATTTAAAGTAAAGGCTGTCTGCAGCTTACTGTGCATAATTTATAAGCACTGTCTTCAGAAAATAGTGTCAAGTTGAGAGAAGAAGACACTTGAAAGTAAAAGCAACTTCTTATTTTACCCCCAAAACATTTGTGTTTCACGAAGTAAAACATTATTATTGTAGAATTCATGTCCTTATGGAGAGCCTACTTTAAAGACTTTCATCCCAAACTGTCTGAAGCTGACGTATCCATGTTTTATTAATGCAATCTGTGAAATCTGTTTCTAATCCCAACAAGGAACAAGGTAAGGTTTAAGGTATGTTTCCTTTCATTATTACAGAGGCTCTGAGGGCAGATGACCAAACACAACAGGAAAAGATTGCTCACCCAACATCTCTACTGGTTTGCTTTTCATAGATCTTCTGAACATTTTCAAGAAGCAAAAACATCATCCCCGTCTGATTTTATACAGAGGAATAAGAAACTGTGGGACTGTATTTGAGGTCACAACTGCACAGGTTCATTATTTCACACTGACACTAAATGGGAAAGTTGGAAGCAGTGTAATTTCCCACTGTTATGTGAAGTATGTTCCAGGAGTGCTTGCCAAAGGCCAAACATGAGGTTCAGCCGGAGGGTCAGATGCAGCTTAACACCCAGGAGGACTAGCCTACTAATTACCTGAGGAACAATGGAAACAAGCACATACATATTTATAGCTCAGAAACCACACTTTTGTCAATAGCTATTGTTGAAAAAGTCAACGTGTGATGGGATGGCGGCACCGCCTCTCCTCCAAACTGGCCTCCTCCAAACTGGCCTGTTATGTGGCGTATATAGCCAAAGAGCCTAAGAGACATCTGTCCACTTACGGAGCTCCCGTGGGGTTTGTCTGGACTGATTAGCCCGGCCTCACACTGCTCGCCCATCATTACTCTGTCTAGCCTAGTCTCACACGACACTGAGACACGTCAGACACATCTGTGCCACCTGAGAATGTGTGACAACATCCAGACACCAACTGCAGCATGTGACGTAATTAATGTTCGCAGCCACTAATGTCTCCGTAGTATGGACGCTCTTGGTGCGATATATTAATTTGCTGATTCATCACGCTGATATAAGGCTGTCCAGAAGTATCAGCCAATTAGTGCTGACCACCACTAATAATATGTCGGTACGTTTGTTCAGAAAACAGAAACAACATTGAAATTGTGTCATGATAGTACATGGATTGGATAGGCCTTAAAGCTGCACTAATCAATATTTTTTATATTAACAATGGATCAAATGACCATGTGTAATGTAAAAGGAGTTGTTTGTAGAAACAAACCCACACATAAATATCACCCAACTCTACAGTCCCACTTAGCTGTACGTAGATTTTTAGCCCCTTTAGCTAGTTCTGGTTTTCCAGCTCATACATTTTACCCTCATCAACCCCAGCGACATGTATTTAGAAAAAAGCTCTGATAAACCCACTGTACACTACCTGCCCAGCAACAAATTACAAAGTTAGCAACTATCTTGTAAAGAAAGTCGAACAGCACATTCCAAACGAATACTAATGTTACTCCACGTTTGCTGAATATGTAAATAAATGAATGTGTATGCAATTGTTTGCTAACATATTTGCTTGTTGTGGAGTTCTAATGCCCCAGAGTGTCCAAAGAAATTGTTTAATTACGTTTTTACAGCACCATTGTTAAATATTTTTTGGACACTTGGGAGTGGCAGAACAAGCTGTAAACACATTGACATAGTATCACCTCATAAAGTTGATATAGCGAACGTGTTAGTGAACAGTTGCCGATTTAAACATCAAGCAGGAACAGAGTAACACCAGCATTGATTTGGAGTCGTGTTTCTGTCCAACTGATGAATGTAAGTCAAATATTTTCTCTCCTTTTATCTCTGTTTGCTCTCCACCAACTCCTAAGAAAAGTGTCTTTCTCTTTAGCTGCTAAATGCTTCACTATGTTGACCAGCCAGCTGCTAAGTTTGTCTATCTCCTGTTTGGTGGTGGGAAGGTAGCGTACTGCATGTTTTTTCCACCTGCTGGAAACAAGGTTGATGAGAGTGATGAAACTTAACTACAACACTAAGGTTGTGGGCATTCAAACCAAAACTAATAGCTAAAAGATGCTAAAATGCTGAGGGAAACTCCAGAGTCGGGGGATCATTTTCTGTGGGTATGTCACAATGAGTGACACCTTTTACATTTCATGTTGTCATTTGATCCATTGTTAATATAAAAATATTGATTGGTGCTTTCAATACTTACACAATCAATTGCACTGGTAGCTAAATAATAGCTAAATAATCCTGATATTCATCTAATCCTGATGGTCATTAGATGAAGGTATAAAGTGAGAACCCTAACCCTGGCAAACATACCAGCTGGACCAAGACAAAACAACACTGTGTCTCCACTACATTTTATTTTGAGAGGAAAAGCCCCTTTGTTCCTGTTGAACTTTCACAGATGTGAAACATGATGGATTCTATCTATACCGCCTCTGAGTGCTTTCTGTTTCAATGTGTTTATTTGTGCTGCCAGTATGAATGGACTGACGAGGCACTCAAGGCATTCAGGGAGTGTCCTTTTTACGATGTAATAATATGAGCAGGCCAGAGCGGGTAATGGCTTAGAACAATGCAAGGATGCTAACTGCCTCAACTCCCCCTACCCTGGCACAGTCGCAAGCTTTTCTCGCCTTGAAACACATAGTGACGGTCATTCATCAATATGCTTCCTAAACAAATAAACCAGGCAGAGCGGAACTGACTCACTCCTTCTCCACAACAACATGAGGAGACTGTCAAATGTTTACACTACATACAATGCAGCATATTGGCAGGAACATTTTCCAGTGTTCAGTGGCATATTAGATCTCAAGTCGCTGAAATACAGTACAGAGTTCTAGTAAAGGAACAATTTAAAAGTTTTAAGGGTTACTATGAGTGATGGTCTCCTAGCCTGACGTAGCTAGACCTGTAACCTCTCAGTTCATTTTCGTTCTCCAAAGGGCATTATCAACGGACACAGACCAAAATGCCTCTGGACACAATTGGATAGACCTACAACCAATCAGAGCAATGAAACGTGTGACGTAGCACTGAACAAATCCTGTCAGAAGTACAGCAAACACATCTTTCTTATCAACAAAAGCTTTAAGTGCAGTTGACTGTTCTCCTTTTAGAGAAAATATACCGTCCAGTTCGTTTAATACTGACGGATTCAGAACATTCCCATCAGCGTCAGCCACCTTGGTTGTTTACGAAAATGCCTCAACGGCGCTCCTCTGTAGGCTACAGTTATCGTATCAAACCCACCCCATATTAGATAAACGGTTGTGATTGGCCTGACCCGGGCCAGGTCGGCTGGAAATCTGTCTGAATAGAGACAGAGCGCACACTCTGTCACACACCTGAGGGGAAAACAATGAATGTATTGCGTGAAGGTGCCGGCTTGTCATTTTACTCTGCTAGTAAACAACAGAAACATGCCTAAAAGCTGCTGTGTGGTGGGATGCACTACCAACAGGGTAAAGAACCCAGAACTAAGTTTTTATAAGCTGCCAAACCCAAAAACAGAAGACAAGAGTGGATGCAGATGTGAGGCATCAGCAGGAAGAATGGGAAAACTCAGAGATCCTGACACTCAGTCATGGATGTATAATAAGAACTGGATACAGGTCCACCACTCAGCCTTGCTTCCAATTTTTCCCAGTGGCCACTCGCGGTATTGCAGCGTAAAATTCCCCTGCGGCCCAAAAAGCATTTTCCCCATAGGCCACCATTGTAAAAGAGACGTCTGTAAAACTGTTGACAGGACACCTCAAACTGCAAACAAGGTCAATTATGACTCTTTCTATTATGAATTTTTGATCCATGGAGGTTTTATATTTGTAAAACTTTCCTTGAACCAAGAAAAGCGATTAAAAAATCTGTGACGTCATCACAATGTAAAGTCTATGGGCCGAGCGGGAACTCGCGGGCGGGGCCAGCGAGGGGAAACACTACTGCGCATATTCAGTGGAAGTAATCCTGGAAGCTAGAAACCTTTTCTGCGTATGCGCCAGGTGAGCAATTCTTATTGGACTCAATAGGCGCCATCTTTGGGTCCGGTATCCAGTTCTCATAATACATCCATGTACTCAGTATGCCTGTGTGTGGTAAGCATTTTGTCACTGGTAGCATAAGTCAAATATCCAAATGTCAGTTTTAGGCTAACTATATTGCTGTAAGTTAAGCTAAACCATTTGACAGTAAGCAACTTGTGTAGTGGAATGTGGAACTACAGTAACTTAGCTTGAGAAGGGACACTGAGAGAAACCGACAATATTGAGTTTGTCCTCTCTGGTAGACATAGGGTGCTAAAATATTCCTCTGACATGCTGAAATCTAATGTTTTTAGTTAGCTACAGGCATTTCGTTAGCGTTTCAGCCCTTGGTTGCATTTTGTGGCGTCGATTGTTTTCCCCTCCGGTGGGCGTGGTTTTCAGAGTATGACGAGTTGCACTCTGTCTGTATGGTAGGGGGACCAGACACATTTGCCAGAGCAAATAAAACATGAGCTCACAGATTTGTCTGGTTCCCAGGCTAATGGGCTCCTATGTGAACACACGTTTCAGACATATTTAGAACAGTTTTGGTTAATTCATGAGATATTTCTGTATTTGTGTTTTGGTCTTTGATCTTCACACTGGTTTGAAGTGGGCAGGGCTCAGCTAGAAAAAAGTGATGTCACGTATGTCTATGCACCAATCAGGATCTAGCAACATTTGAATCAGAATCTGATGACAGTTGGGGGTTGTTTGTTGATGTTGGCAGGTCGCTGTCAATCAGATCTGATCTGATTAAACCACACCCTCACAGTCCTAACAAAGCAGATTAGCTGGGGTTTTAAACTCTTAGTAAATAATACCTAAGGACAAGTCTTCTTAATTTCAACTGTGATTGGTGCTTATTTAGTCCTAGATATTTAATATTATAGAGAAATACTTAAGATTTGAAACATATTTTAGTGGCTTTAATACATTTCTCTCTCTGCCTCTCTGACTGTACAACTAATCCAAGTCCATTCATGTCATGTGTTGCATGTGGATCTGAAATGCCCAGTGTGAAGAGGGAAAGATACAGCATAGCCAATGCATTGCATTAGCCTGGAGAGCTAACAGTTAGCAATGAATAAAATAAAGCATACATATAGTTTGTGGTTCGGGTCTGATATTTGGCAGTACCAGTCTAGTTAAGCTAAGTTGGGTCAGGTTCAGGTCTCAGTTTTAGCCTGTGCAGAACTCTAACCAGTATCTATAAACTGTACAAATCACGCTCATGTTTGTCTTTATTCCAAAGGGTATGAGAAAAAAAAAAGCTGCTAAGTTCAGCTGTTTCTGTATGTTCACACACAGTTTGCATTTCACTTACTAAGTTTTAATTTGCTGTTTCCTGTGAGCGGAAAACACTTCTAGCCAGAGATCATATCCATTGCAACTATTTCAATTTGGCAGACTCAATTTAGCCTGCCAATTTAGACAGGTATATTTTTATATAAAAGATTGCTTTAAAAGTAGCTGCTTCCTGTACAAATAGCCAGTCAATCAGTGCATTGTTGTCTCAGGTGGAATTTCTGTATCTCTACAATGTCACCTGTTGAACAACCTGTGACCAACAACCTTGTTTTTAGTCACACTTTTTTAAGGTCAGTCCAGAGATTGTTGAATTTCCCGAATTCATACAAGGTTTTAATACAGCAAGTATCATCTCCATTTCTTCTCTGCCTTTCTTCTCACTCAGCCCCCCCAGGGTCTCATCTGTAAAGCAGATGGGAATATAATGCATTGTAGGCTTGAAAGGACTGTCCTTACACTAAGTCAGGGCTGTCCCTGAAATATATGGTTTCACTAAAATAGAAAAAGAAAGTGAAGTACAGCACTGTCCTCTCTTTGTCTCACACTCTGTCTCCCTCAGGGGCAAAGCCAGAAATACATACAAATTTTCCACTCACCCTTTGCCTCTTGTTTTTGAAACAACAGAGCTTGCGGCTTTGTTGATGCTTTCAACAATTATTGCTTTTTGCCTAGAAATGCTAATCTCCTGCAATGCCCAGCGTGCCCATCCGGCCTCCCACCACCACTCAGTTCTTTTCATGTCTGGCAATCTATCAGCCCCAGACGCCCGTCAACAGCAGCCTGTCCACAGCGGCACCCTGGGCCCAGCTCCAGCTGCCTCGTGAGAAGTGTCTGCTGCTGTTTTCCCTCAAATATGAGACAACACAGCAGCTCAAACACAAAATCCAACCCAAGGTTCCAAATTTGGCCTCAAAACTTGATTTCACTTTTTGATAAGCATGCTACATCAGTTCTACATCTAATTTAGCTTTAAAAGTACAAATGTCATACAATGCTACCTTGCCAGCATGCTAATGCTGTCCATAAACACGTTAGAATGGCTTATAAACTCTAAACTTATTCACACCAAAAGTGAGTAATGAGCAATTTCCTCTCTCTGTCAGACTTCATTATGCTCAATGCTGCCAGCATCAGGCAAGATCATTCTGGTAGGAATCCACCAGCAGCAGCAGTCTCGATGAGATCTGAGCTGTGGACCAGACATGGCCTTGAAAGCAGAGTTTGGCAGAGCTGCCCTCCTGGCAACAAAAATGCCAGACTCTCTTTCAAATTGACCTCTCACATCTGCCAGTCAGAGCAGCCCCACTGAGAAGAGTTTTGGTCCTAGAGTTGAACATGTGAAATAAATCCATTTTCCACCAGAAACATTTCAGCATTATATACAGTATACCCTGGCATATGAGAGAAAGAACAACAACAAAATAATAGTAAGGCTTCAAGCTCCTAATACTATATTCTGAAACAGGTAATAGTAGGTCAGTAGGCCCTACTGTTTGCCAAAGTACCTTTATAGAAGGCAAGAAAGAAAGAAGAAGATGAAATGTAAAAGATTTGTTTGGGAAAACCCCAACATGCGCTTTCTTGCCAAGAGAGAGATGTGAAGATCGATATCAATCTCATGGCTGTGCGTAAAGTACAGAGCTTGAGTCAGGATGTGGTTAGCTTAACTTAGCATAAAGACTGGACGCAGGGGAAACAGCTAGCCTGGCTCTGCCTAACACACCTCTAAAGCTCACTAATTATCATGTATCTTGTTTAACCTGAAAGGTAAAAATGATGAATGTGTCATCATAGAAAAGTTGCCAAGTTTATGCCTGTCCAGCGACCTAAACCAAAACTTAACAAACCTACGCTGCAGACTCTGCACAGAAGTACAAGGCAGATGATTCAACTTTTGTTCATCAGTTCCAGCCAGTACAACCACAAATACTCATTTTGACATTTCTATTGTGAACAGATCAAAATGTGTTAATTCATCAGCTTTAGAAGTGTTGGTAGGCGTATCTGTTTTTGACTTTGAATAGGGCCAGGCTAGCTATTTCCATTTGCTCACAGTCTTTAAAGCTAAGCTAGGCTACCATGTCCCAGCTCCATTCTTTAATTAAGAAAAGAATGAAACAATCAGATGAAATGGTAAAAAGAATAAAATAAAGAATAAAAGGGCGAGCACACAGAGTCAATCCAATTCAGCTGAAGGACAGAGATCATACACCAAAATGCATATGAAGCGTCTGACCAAGAAGGAAAGATGCTGTCACATACTTATAACCTTACAATCCACAGACAGACATAGAGTACAGAATCACCTCTAACAAAGATAGTCTGTCTCCAGCTACGTTTTCCTGCCCAAGGCTAGAAACCCAGGGCAGACTGTTCCCCAGACTGCAGCTGTCTTTTCCCCTGATTATAAACAATCTGTCCTCCCGCTGAAACCAACCAAGATACCAATGTACCTAAAACAGAGATGGCCTAAAACAGAAATTATCTGAGTGTACAGAATTAAGACTGATTAACAGGAAAAAACAAGTTATCACACTAGACATATATATGGGACATAAAGAGAGAAATTTAATTATACTAAACATATCTAGTAATAAAAGAAAAGAGAAATTTTGCCCTTACAAGTAAATTATAGCATTCTCACATATATTTTTAAAGACTAATCAGGTGGTATGTAGCCATGCAGATAGTTTTGGTTCTTGTTTGGAAAAGGTACAAGACGTCTCATTTCTGCTCCCCCATGCAGTTCTGACTCATTTTGCAGTAACACGAGCTGCAGTTCTTAAGCCTCAACTTCCAACTGTTTCACATGCTCTCCTTGCAAAACTATGTTATTACAAGAGGGCTTGTTGCCATGATTAGTTGAAAAGATAACAATTTTCTGTTTCCCTAATTACCTCCACTCCTCCTCAAGAGGAAACAAACATTATTTTTTTACTCGACAGCAGATCCAAGTGTTTGTTGACTCTGTCTCATACAAACACGGAAACAAATGCAGTTTTTACATGATTAGCTGCTTGATGCTCCATTTTACAACTGGCACGCTGCATTGAAAGCAGGGGTCATAACAAAAGTAAGCAGCTCGCGCTCATGACCCAGCTATCTCTCCACATTCAGAGATAAGGAGAACGACCTCAGTGACAGATGAGGGACCCACTCTACATCATCATCCGCTTTTATTTAGACGATTTGCTTCCTGCCGACGAGCCCCACGAGCAAAATGGCTCTGACATCAGCTGAGAACAAAGCAGGAGATAGCGCGTTGAGAGGCGAAAGCTTTCACTGATCCACTTAAGATATGTAGAAGAAAGCCATCAAGCTGAGTTATAGGCAAGAAATATAACAAGAAATGAGAATTAATATCATCCATTATTCACTGTATCTATGCCAGTTGCTTTTAATGTCAACATCTTAAGAGACACTCTCTCCATTGTTGGGAATAACAATAAAAAAAATCTGTCTCTGATTTTCCACCCAGACAGTCGGTGAAGAGCTGAGCTTTATTCCATTCAGAGCCGAGGAAAACCGCCAGAAGCAGTGGAAATAAAGGACGTATGTGTTCTTTTGTGTGTCTTACATTCTGCTCAGACAGTACGATACAGTGACACAAATGGGATCAGTCCAAGTTAGGATCAGTGTTTTTTTCTGGGCCACTATGTAAACACTGGCACACCCTTCTGGCTCGTGCACCATGCACTACAACACCAGCACACTGCAATGAGAAATCTTCAGCGGCCCATATTTCTAGGTAGTCATATGTGCAGTCTATGTGCTTAGCTGCAGAGAATGCAGTATTGTTTTGGTGGTTGCGGTCATACAGTAGGTCGGGCTGACACCGGGAGTGTACTAAGGAGCAGACTTTCATAACAGCGGTATTATCAAGGGACAGTGGGATGCAAGAACTGCTGAGGCTCAAGGGGGTCGTACTGACTCCCCTCTGGAGCCAAGGCAATAACAGAACCCTCCCATCTACCACATGTAATGACACCTGAGGGTCATCCATCTTGAAGCTGATAATCCGACAGAGCTTCCACTGACATTGTAAATAACTGGGACTGTGTTATCGCCACCCTGCTTCAGTCAAGTCAATACTGTCTCAACACTTTTAGAGAGCCTGATGATTTGTGCCTAGCTGACTTCATTTAAAGGTTTTCCTCTTGACCTTTTGACCTCAATAGCTTGATCTGGCAAAGGTCAATCTACCAAGAGCAGACCCTGCAACAACTTATATGGACTCCTCTGAAGGACAATAGCATACTGCAACTAAGAATCTGCAAAACAACTGAAACTTCCAGGCGTTGTTCCAGAAGTAAAAAACCCAGTAAAATCACATTTATGTTTGCAATAATTAATTAAAATCTAAAACTACAACTTTACAACAGTGGTGTACTCCCTTTGTCTGGAGGGGGACGATGTCTTAAAAAAAATGATTTAATATTTCTGTTAGCCACCCATAACAAACACCATTTCCCACAAGCCCAAGACCGTTGCAGGTTAAAGGTCACCACCTTAACAGGCTCGAAGGGGGAGCTGTGAGAATGGACTGGGAGTCCAGAACAATGTAGACATTTTTTGGACAGCAGAGATTACGGGTAAAAAGCTGAAAAGATGACATTAGAAGAGAGCGTGGGTGGATATCACAGATAAGAGAGAAACACTTACAAAGACGCAGTGCAGACCTGAACAAAATGTAATGGGAGCTGTAGTTTTCTAAATGTTAGCAAATTAATCAAAGGGTTCAGATTCTAATTGCAAGTATTGTTGTAGATACTAATCAATCTTAGAATATGGATAATGGGTATGGTACACGAAATTCACAGTTCAGTACATACCCTAGTTTTGGGGTGGCAGTTTGGTACGTTTTTGGTACAGCAGGGAAAACAACAGAAACGTGGAAGACATTTTTGTCATTTATTATGAAAAATGTAAACCTAAATTGGTAGCTCACTGGCCACAATTCTTACTGTCCAAATGTTTGTAATTGTTCATCCTTATCACAACGGACTCTGACCTGCATATTCTCAAAGTAAAATATAAAGAAATTGTCCATTAAGACAACTAATTAACTTATATTGACTATTAGAGCCTGCAGTAGTTGACGCTGCCCTGTAATAAGCCCTGTTATAGATGCATTAAGGCAGGGCTTTTCAGAGTCGAAACCACCCCAAACACACACACACACACACACACACACACACACACCAAACTGTAGAAAGTCGTGTATGGAACCGAACGTCGTTGGGATGGATAGACTTACCATGTCATATACATAGACCTGTAATAGATAGTAAACCCCATGAACATGTTTAACTTTTTCAGAAAGGCCGGTAAAAGAAAACCTTACTGTAATGAGCACTGGGTTACGGAACCTACCTCAGATGTGACAAAAGGATTTCAGCTCTCTATGATAATGGGTTTTTGAATTTGATTTAATTGATTGGATTCCTTAAACCCATGGAATTGTGGAGCATCCTAAACACAAACAAGAGCATAACTCTGCAACTGAAAATCATCAAAGTCATTTGACGATATATGGACACAATGGAGCTGAAAACAAGAAAATTGCCTTGCTTGAGAAATATCTAAAAGTGCAAAACAAAATGCTGTGTTGAAATGGTTTCAGATAATAAGAGATGATTACACGGCCATCTGGAAGAAACTGATGTGTGTTTGTTCTGGATGTGCTTGCCACAGTGAGTTTATTTCAAGTCATTGCAATAAGTGACTATTCCTGGAATTTATTACCGCAACAGGCAGACTGTGCTGTTTTCCTCTAAATGCCAAGTTAGTTATACACAGAGTTTCTATTACTATACTATACTTAATTCTATTCTATTCTATTCTATTCTATCCCAGTCCAGTTATGGGGTCTGTCCTGCTAAGAATAAAGTTCTGGGTAAAAATTGAATACTTAACATGCAAATAGTTAAATATGATTATTGTGTTTGAATGATTGTGTTTGATGATACTGGCCCTGACAAAACCATATCAGTCATACATGAATCCTTCAACCCTTAAGCTAAACTGACCTACTTCTCAGCTAACCCTAAGATACTGAGTAAGTGAGGAGTACCCTAAACGCCCTCATCAGAATTTTCCTCATTTTACAATTCTTGTCTGTGCATTCACTCAGAAAAAGTCTTACCTTACCTTAAAACACACAAAATTTACACAAAAATTACGCTATGATCGTCTTGGGTTAATGCTGCAAAAGTGCTCTCTTGGAAGCCCCTATAGTAGATAGAATGTGGTAAAGTGCCCTCTAGGGTGCCTTTCCAGTGGAGAACACAATAATATAAACATATATAATAAGTTAAAGTAATAATATATCTTTTGAAAAGAGTAACAAGTAATGAGTAATACATTACATTTTTTGAGTAATGAGCCCAACACTGGTTGTATTTTTATTACCCTGTAAAGCACATTGAATTGCCCTGGTGTATGAAATGTGCTGTACAAGTAAAGTTGCCTTGCCTTGCCCAATTATTACAAACAACTCTGAAACATAAAACTCATCACCTTCTGCGTACCAGAAGCTTATTCCAAGACAACCCACAGCAAGCGATAAGAACAGAAAACAAAAAAGCTTTGAATGCACGCAACATTTGACAGTTGAATCACCATTGTTTTACATGAACTAATGATAGAAATTACAAAAACTGACTTTCAGTTGTCGAAAAATGTCACAGACTACCGCTTTAATTGCCTCGGAATGAAAACCATTAAAATATTGCGCCTGTCCCAAAAATTACCCTTCTCCCTCTCAACCTCTAACTCTAATTAATTTGCCATTTTGAGGTAGTCATTATAATCAAATGCGAATGCCCCTAATCAACACTTGTGTTGGAGGAAGCGTTTGGGTGATAAAACCAGCCTTGGCTTAAATTGCAGGCAGCAGAGCCAAGGACAAATAGCAAATGGCTTCAGTGACTCTAACGCCTCTATTTGTTCATGTTTGTAATGTAAAAATAGTCCATTGCAAGTATTTAAAAGGTGACCTTAGTGTCATAATTAAAAACTGGAAGCGGAGGCATATAGAGCCAGGTGGCAGGCAGGGCCATGCTGGGACAGGAGAGTTATAGACAGGATGAGTTTGTCTTGATGACGTGACGCTGAGCCAAAAAACAATCAGTGTCTCTCTGTGACCCATCACAGTGATTAACTCTCTGGTATGGAAGCCCATAGGGGACTATATTAAAATGATAATGTAAACTTGAAAATGAAACTGTAATTCCACAATAGCTTTAAAATTTTCCACGTGTTATTTGAGTAAAAATTAAATTAATTTTCACAGACTCGTATGGGCGTTCCATGACCATATTAAATTGAAAAGGGAAAAGCTATTTTATTTTCAAAGTCGTACCCTGCTGTACAATGGACAATATTCAAATGTTAATTCAAATTTGAAAGTTAAAATGCAATATAAACAATGTAACCTGATTTTCCATTTATGTAAGCAATATTAAAGCTGGGGTAGGCAAAATCTGTGCAACCTATGCAAAACCTCCCGCCTCTTTCTCTGCTGCCTCGTATCACCTCATACTCAAGCTCCTCCCACCAAACCCACAACTTCGACCAGCAGCAGAAGGAGTCGGTTCCCCTGTGAAACCATATCCCTGTTAGTGCTCACTCTCCACGGCGTGAGCCTCACCGAGACCGCGGAGCCTCCCGCCGCGACTTGTCTTCTTAAAGACGCCCCTCCAGCGCTTCGCGGCTGCAGAGCAGAGCGCCCCAGGCTTCAGAGGCAGCTGCAACACCCTCCAGCAGTGGGAAGAGAGGCTAGTACACCACACACACCACTGTCCTCCCTCAAAAGTAATTCCCCACTGTTTGCCATCATGCCTCTTTGCCCCTTGTCGTTACGAGCGCCATGTCATCGAACATAATGAGCCTGAAGCTCCGTGTGGAGCCGGGACGTGTTGTTTTGTACCATATGCCACTGTGGGCAAAGGAGCTATTGGACATTTATCACAAGTTTCAGGATTTTCGGCAGGGTTTTCCGCCATTGAATCAGGCTTTCACCATCTGAAGGGACGTGCATGGGCATCTGCATTTGTAGCTCAGCCAATACAAACACAGCGTCTCTCTGAAATAACCTGTGATTGGCCAATGTCTCCTGTCATCGGCTAGATTTTCTAAAGCCTGAAAAGTAGAGGTTTGCTCCCAGACCACTTAATTTACAATATGCTGAATGGTTATTATGACATTTTTGCCTAATGACGCCAAAACAATACTGCCTACCCCACCTTTATGTCACAATTAAAATTAAAATGCAACAATTTGAAAATGAAAACGGCATTTGACATTTGACATTCAGACTTAATCTGGTATACAGTGGACAGTATTTAAATGTTAAATCAAATTAGAGCAATATAAACAATGTAGCCTAATTTTCCATTTGTGCAAGCATTATTTAAGTCACAATTACATTTAAAATGCATTTTAATATAGTCCCCTATATGCTTCCAAACTCGGGTTTGTGTCACAAAGAAATCTGCCCTCTGCCTTTCACCATGGCTGATTTGATAGCAAACTGATACGAAACACTGCTGAGCTGATGAAGCAAGTGATGAAGAAACTATGATCTGACATGACATGACATGCAATGTATGAAATCATAGGTCTGTCCAAATAACAACACGCTATCTTGAGTGCTTCAAGGAAAACAATGGTTTATTACAAGTTGGGAATTCTGTATCTCCGACCATTCCTATCAGTAACACCATACTCACAGCTGACTGAACACAGCAACAAGATAAACAAAGTATCGCCATCTACAGCCTGGCTTCCTGGTTCAACTTTAAATGTTTTGCCTCTAAATAAAGTGGCAGCTAAAGTTTTTAAAAATGTAAGTAATCAGACTGAGGTCAAGCTAAACTTAGAGGATTAGCTTTTTTTCAACCAGATACAATCTCATCAATATGAATGTAAAACTTCCCCTAATTTCAAAGCCTAGTCTTGCAAAGCCAGACGTATCTCCACACTTGGTTTTAGTGCTGCGCCAGCGCTGAAGAAAGGTCTGGCTAAACCCATTATCATTCCGGTAAAGGGGGGAAAAATGCTTTGGCTTGTTTGTATTTCTTTAAACCAATCACAATCGTCTTGGGCCCTTGCAAAATAGTGTAAACTGTAACAGATCGTAGAAGGGGAGGAGATTTCTGACTGAAATAGTCGGCCAATTGGAGGCTTATACCCACAGCCTACTTCCTGTGAGTCAGACTAGGACAGACCCTATGTATGTCAATGACATGAAGAACAAGTAAACACACCGCAGTGAATCCACACTCTCCATGTGGTCTGAATCCCTTAATGTATGAGACAAGTGCTTCATCATGACACAACTGTAAGTGATGTGATGCAAGTAAGATAAATGTGCACTTAGCCAGGAAATCCCGTCACAGTCACTTCAGCCAGCAGAACTTGGTACAGCATTTCATCAATTGACTCCCCATATGTTATACATAGCTCAGTTTGAACTGTTTGTACTGTAATTCCTTTGAAGAGGTAAATCATTTCTGTCACTAATCCAGACATATAGACATATAGTATTCTAAGCTTTGTGTACATACTCTGCTGCTTGGATACACTCCAGACTTCAGATCAAAGTCACATTTTTCCAAACTGCACAGGTTCAGTGTTTGCTGTTGTATATTCCAGAGGAAGCAGTGTGATTATAGGTGAACAGATGGAAACTTTTGTCTCGCATTCACTGAACACATGCAGACTACCTCGACGCAGCTCTGAGAGTCTGCTAGATGAGCTCTGTTCATAGAATTCAAAGAGATTCGGGGGAAATGATGATGTGAAAACTCTTTTTTGTCTCTTTGCGGTGCCACGTGGACAGCCATGAGTGGTCCAGATTGTGTGAAGCATATTCCATGACCATCCTATCTGTCAGGGCCTGGGAGTGTGACTGGCATTTTGATTGCAGTTTCTCAGGAGACTGTCTGGGACCTTGAATCTGGATCACACAAAGTGGTTGTGTAGGCACACAGGATCCAGTGGGGGCTCGACATAAAGAAAAAACATGTTTTCTGCTGTGGAGTCAGTTATTTCCTTAGTTGTGTATCTTATTTTTAAAGGTGTAATAACTAGAATTTTACAGCTCTATAGCAGATGACCATTATAAATCTCCAGGCAGTTAACTGGGTGGTTTATCAGTGACTCAACAATTACTTCACTGGGATTTCAGGCTTTTCAACACATTCTCCAGGCTGGACTGTGTACTGGAACAAATAGTCCCCAGCTATTAGAGTGTCAAGACGCTCCCAGTAGCTTCCAAATTTAGCAAAACATTTCTGAAAGGAAGGCTGGGAGTCTCCTTTCTCAAGCCAAAAAGGCAATTGAAAAATCAGTGTTGTTATTTCACTATTTATTACGGTGATATACTTAAATGCATGTTTCTATTAGAAACGTGTGATTGTCCAATTGTCCATTGTCGAGTCGAGTGGTGAACTACTCATTTCTGTCCAATACTGAGCCTGTGTAGGTGTTACGTGTAAAATGAACAAAAGACTAACGAACGAACGACCCAAACCAGTCAGCTGCCTGTCACGTGAGAAAAACGAAACTCATGCATTGTTATTGTTGCGCATGTGCAGGTGCGGCCAAAATGAACAAATGACTCTCTGAGACGACTTGTTACTACTCGTTCATATCAAAGAGCAGTTCAAATGAATGATTCGCTCATGATCGACACATCACCACAAAGACACAAAAGCATAAAGTTTAAGGACTGGACTAAACTGTGTGTTTTACTTCAAGTAAAGCAGTCTGGTTTTTTTTGTCAGTTTGGGGACATTTCGATCCCCAGAAGTAGCTGCTGAGTGAGCGCTCCTCGCTTTCATGCTGCTCTCCGGGGTAAAATCATTCTACTACGTCAAGTCGTCCCGTCTGCTCGGTGAAAATGTCTGCAATGGGTACAGGCAGCTGCGGACCTGGACCCAGGGTGAGTCTGAGTAAGACGGAGGCAGCTGCCCGGAGAGATAATGTTATCTTCTGCCTTCTGCTCAGAAGTGGTGAATTTACAGCTCACAGTACATACATATATATATATATATATATACATATATATACATATATATATATATATATATATATATATATATATATAGTCTCTGGCTTTTGTTTGATTTCTAGTTTCGGCAAAAAATGTTGCACATTTCCGATCCTCGTTATCATAGTTAGCTCGTATTAGCTCAGAGGGCTAACTTGTCTTGTTTACTATATTACGTAAACGTCGCTGTCACCCTGAACGTCCCACCAAACCCCATTCAAAACTCTGGCAGTTCAATAAAGCCTTGCTTGATAGTCTATATGAAAAAAAAGGAGCAAATAGTTGAATGCTCGTATTGAACAGCCAAATCCAACTGACAAAATTCAGGTACAGCCCTAATAACTAGCTATCTATATTTTTTCAGTTACAGTCCAGCGTACCTGCAGAGCACATCAGACTTCCGAAAGTGTGCTTCCTGGTTGTAGTTCAGTTATAAAATCGCACCATGGATCGTTTCTCCTGCTGACAGTGCTGTCAGCCAAAGTGTCGATCACACTGGATGGCAGCAGAGAAGGTTGTAACAGCGTCTGGTTCAAAAGTAGCTTAGCTACTAGGAGCTGCGGGAACTGCAAATGAAAACTAATGCCAGAAAAATTGACGGTCACTGGATATAATGAAAAGCCTGCTTTTGTGTACCTCTTGTCTGAAATCAAGGACCCATCATTTCAAAAATGGATATGAGTTTCGAGTGTTAAATCTGCCACCATTATTATTGTAAACTATTATTTGCAGTGCTAGATAGGTAAGCGTACTAGCAAGCATATTTTTATTATTTAATGTGCCATATCTATTATCTATCTAACTGTGACAAGAAACACTATTAGTGTGTGTTTCTTGTAACAGTTACAGTACATGCTGATAGAAAATTCCATGTCCCTTTAATTTCTCCAATAAATGCAATCAATACACCAAAATTAAATGAGTGTCACAAAAACAGCATTTAATTTGGTTCAGTTTGGAGGAATCACAAACATCTATCAAAAAGTCCAAAGTAGAGAGATGTAACTGATAGAAATCTAAGCCTCAGCTGTTGTCATCATGCCTGATTTATCACCACGGTAACCTTTGAAGAGCCACTTCAAGACTGACTCACCTGTGAAGCAGCCAACTGACAAATAAATTATTCTCATTTGATTGACCAGCCACTCTATTACCCTGACAGACTGTTAAGGATATCTGACTGGCTGAGCGTCATTTATATAACTCACTGTAGGCAGGGGACAGGTGAAGTGCAGCACAGCACAAAAATCTTTCTACAAACAAGTCAAATATAGTTTTCTCGACAAAATATGCTCTCTTGTCCCGGGAAAAATACCAGCACTAAACAGGGATTCTGCTAGAACCCTCTCTCCCAGCAAATTTAAAAAATGCAACGAGTGAGGGAACAACACCTGTAGGGGGCATAGCCTGGTGGCTACGTAGTGTGGTCACTGACTGACACTAAGAGTCTTTTTTTATATAAATTTCATGGCGTAGACAGGTCCCAACCGGTTGACTCTATGTCAGCATTGGCCTCGCAGGTTCAGGTTTGATTTAAAACAGTAGATGGCGTGTTGAGCCATTTTAAACCCATGAAATGCTGGTAATTTGGTAAGAAATGTCAATATTAACACCAGCACTGCCACATAGCTGGGAATTCAACCCTGCAGCCTGTTGCAGCAGCTGAACATTAGTTTGAACATAAGTTTGAGAGTGATGTTTCACAGTGTGTCACTCAAGAAGAGAAATAATTTTTATTGAAAAATGTATGCTATCTGGTAACTAGCAAACATATGATACAACATGTGTTTGTTCGTTACCTCATTAATAATTCAGTGATCACTTATCTGTGCTTAAAAGTTTTTTTTGTTTTTTTTCTAACGTGAGGATAGATGTTACCTTGCGAGGCAGCTGGATTTGCGAGATCACGAGATCACACCAGAATCCATGTTGCCAGGCAAGTTATTCGCCTGTGGCCGAACCACAGTGGTTTGGACCAATCAGAGCCCTATGAGGAACTACTGGCAGCTACAGGCATGAGCTGTGTCCCAAATCGCATACTTGCATACGTGCATAAGTGCATTCACACTGGTATGGCAAAATGCAGTGTACTATGAGTACCCGGATGATGTACACAAAACGGTCAGAAAGTTGAGTGTGGAACGCTGCACACTTCTCACCCTCAATGGCTCTTGGCCACGTAGCGGAAGGGGAGGACCACCAACGTATGAAAATGGCAGCCGCAGTTGCGATTGTTACGGCTAAAAGTAAAAGTACGTTCATTTTACATTCATTTTTAATAGAACTGGATTGAAGTTAAGTGAGCAAACAAGCTGGCAGATATTTTGGCGTGCGGCAATCGTGGTAAAATGTTGGCGACAATGCTCCGCCCGGTTGCAATCCGCCATTAATAATAATAATAATAATAATAATAAGAAGAAGAAGAAGACGCGGTCAAAGGTTGCGATCGTCATTTCCGGTAAGCGCACAACAGCAGTATTCGATTTGAGACAACACTACCCTGTCAAAATTAATGCACTACACAAGTCAGTACATAGTGTACACAGTATACTGCATGTAAGTGTACTAACGGAAGTACGCGATTTGGGACACAGCTATGGTTTAGGTGTGACCACAGTTCTGTTCGTTCGAAAACAACAATGGCAGCTCCTAAAGAGGTTAGCGTAGATGCTACTATAGCATCAGTTATATCAGAACTGGAGAGTTTTTCTTCAGTGAAAGAAGAGCAAAGAACGGCACTTAAAGCTTTTCTCCATGGAAAAGATGTTTACACTCTTCTCCCGACTGGTTTAGGTGCTCTCCTACTACGTCATTCGTTGATCAGATTGGTTGAAGTTAGCCTGTGACAGACGTGATGGACAGATGGTTCATCCAATAACCTGCCAAGTATTTTTTTGAAAGTGCCTGCCCTTTTCCAAACTGTTTCTAAGGACGACTTCTCAGATGGTCCTGTGTAACAAACCATCTGGTGCGTCAGGTTAGGATAGATGCATTACACAATAAAAACGCAAACTTCTACCTCTGTTCTACCAAAGTCTTCACCTAACAGTTTTCTGGTAAACAAGTGGTTCCAGCGGCAATTCCCATCTCAAGTGAATGCAGCATAAAATCACTTTCTTGCCCCCATCTGTTCCAAATAACGGTAACTATACATCACAATACTGAGCATGCATGTCAGTGTCATCCTAAATGTATAGGGATGTAGTCTGTCACAGGAAATGCCCTCCAGGTGTAAATATTGAAGAAAACTTTCCTCTAGCTCAACTAGCATTAGGCCCTACTATTTTTTCTAACCATTCCCTCTATGTTGTAACTCCAACTGTGCAACCCGTTTTTTTACTAGATTATAGTATAACTCCCACAATACATTCAAATGAAGCAACATCTGAGCTTGCACACAGCTGGTGCAACAGGCTGCAGGTCTCTGCTGCATCAAATTAACATCATCCTAAATAAGATGTTATGACTTGTGAATTTTCCTTTTTGCAGCATGTACATTACACAAACTGAAAGCTCAGCTGGCGCAGGACATCATCCTGGGTTCAAAACAAACTGTGACCTTTGTTGTGCATGGTCACCTACATCTTGCCTCCTTAATTTGATACAGGAAAGGAATCATTCAAAGTGTAAACTGTAAAATGATTATTTTCATTAATTAATTTACGATTAATAGATCATCAAAATAGCTGCAGATTAATTTTCAGTCGATCAACTAATCAATTAAGGCAGAGAAAGAGAGTTTTTTTTTTGACTGGAGAGGTGGAATGGAACTTGGTCTTATAGAGTTCTAATTGGCATATATATGTCACCACTAATGATTTTCAATTTTTTAATATGTTAAAACAATGACAATCTGGTTAATGTCAAATAGGAGTATGGTAATACACTAAGGTATAAGGGCAATACAAATCCAAAAAACAATCCTTTTTTCATTTTAGTGACTTTTAAAAGTAAACCTTCAGAAAGATGTACTGTATTTCTGGCAGATAACGTGCGAGACAAACCTTTCTTCTTCAAAAAGATTACCACAAAGACAATTTTATAAAAGAAATGGGTCAGATGTTGAGAGTTGCCAAATCCTATCCATCCCATCCTGAGACGCTGAGGAAGAACCATTATCAGCAGCCTGCCTGGCCCTCTCCTCTATCTCCACTACAAGACTGTGAGCAGCTGCCTGTCTACACTCCGGAGCGTTTTATATCTGGAGGAAGCAGATTATCTGGAAGATTATCCTCCTGCAAATACTACAGAGGACATGTGTCATTTTTAAGAATGAAACTTTGGGATCAAGTTGTGATCCACCAGCCCATCCACTGCACACACCTCTCCTTATCACCATGAATCAATGTGCAAATGGCCTGAGAATAAATCTAATGTGGCACAGTGATTATGTAATTACATTATCTCATCAAAAGATTAATTGATTAAGACCAGCCTCCTAATAGATGAAGAACTGGATCATTTTATCATCCACATGCTCTATTTAAAGAGCGCTTTGATTAAGTGTGTTGAGTGTATATGTCTCACTTGATGTCATGTTAGTGGAGAGCTTTACACACAGTAAAGCAACAGCTACAATCTAGTGCAATACAGCAGTCCTGCAATAAATCATACATTTATAAAGCTTACAATGTAAAGTATTTGTTGAGATCTCAGAGAGGAGTCGATACAACTTTGTGGTCATATTTAAGACTATACAGTACATGGTGCTGTGTTAGATCTCATGATGGCCTAAAATGTATTGGGCTACTACTAATGACTATTTTCATTATACATTAATCCCTTAAAAAGGACCCACTGTTGTGCACTAGCCCAAAAATAACAGATCCAAAATAAAATGGTTTCTATTCTTGATAATCCTTGGCTCTTCTGAAAGGTAATTCTGTAGACTTTACTATCAATAAGTCAACATTAGTCAGTTATACTAAACCAAATTTACAGACCCACAAACACTTTTTTTATTTGGCTGTTCTGTTTTTTACGCACTCCTGTTACTAAATAAGCAACTATTGTTCTGAAAATGTCCCATTCTGCCTCTGTCCCTCCTTCCAGACACATTTCCATTCCCACAGGCCCCTTCATTGCCATTCTTTACCTGTCCACTAGATGCCCTCAGACTTTTCCACTGATCCCAGTCATCTGACTCCCACTTGCACCTCCTCACCTGTTCCTCATTCCCCAATTACCTGTCAGTATTTATACCAGCCCCTTTCCCCCAGTCAGTTGCCAGATTGTCAGTGTTGCTTATGCCTTTGCTTTCCAGCCATTTGAACCTGAACCTGATGTGTTCCTGCTTTTTTTGTTGTCTGTTCCTGACCTGTTCACCTGTCTTGTATTTGTTTGTTTGGACTGCAGACTCCAGACCATTGCCTTGAATAAATTTCTCTTCATCCTACCTGCAGTGTATTTGTCCGTGTGTCCTGCTCCCTTTGTTGCCTGAATTCATCAAACGTGTCAGAAAATGGTTTATGCAGACAGGATCATGAGGCTTTCTGCTCTCAAACAATGTATGGCTCATTAATCATTTAGTTATTGGCATTTTTCTGAATAAGTTACCAATGTGCAGTCAGAAATAGGGCTGGAACAATTAGCTGATTAATTGATTAGTCAATCAACAGGAAATTAATAATTGAACAATTGTCATTTTTCAAACAAAAGTGCCAAACATTCACTTGTTCTATGTGCAGGATAGATTTGTAAGGATTTGCTGCTTTTCTTTGTCATATATGATAGTTAAGTGAATATTTTTTGGTTTTGGAATGTTGGTTGAACAAAACAAGCAATTTAAAGGCATCACCTTGGGCTCTGGGAATTTATAGTTTATATTATATTATATATTTATATTATATAATGGGCATTAGTCACCGTTTTCTGATGTTTTATAGACAAAAAAATGAATCGATAATGAAGATAATGGTTAGTTGCTGCCCTAGTCAGAGAAGCAACTCTTCACTTTAAGACAGTGGAACAAGCTGAAACAGATGCTTGGTATTTTTACTGGACAAATTACTTAAAAAACGAATGGATTATCAAAACAGTTATTTTATTTTCTGTTGATTTTCGAATCAATTAATCAACTTTTAATTTCCACTATAAAAGTGCCTTTTTTATATTATGTCCCCAAAAACTACTAGAGTTTGAATTGAAACCATAATGAATGCATATAATATATTTACATACAGTAGGCAGTGTTTATTGAATGATCATCATATTGCATCACAATCTACTGTGCAGGTATTGCTGTTACTTTGCTCAAGCCCTGTTTTAGTCTTCTAGAGTCTGACTTTGTATATCTAAGCCCTCCAGGCCACCAACATCTGGATCTGCTGCTGCCTTGTGCCACACACATCTTTTAAAAAGCCATTTCATAAGCATCAGCAACGGATCAAATAACTGTTCTATCCCACATAAAGTGCAATGACCTGCTAAACTATTTTGACCAAACATTATATAGTAGTCCATGACGTTTTAAACAAAATAAATGTCCTTTATGCTTCACTCTACCATCTACTTATATAACACACTGTGATTCAATCTATAGCCAGTTCATGAGAGCTTTTCCATTTGTACAGGAACAGATGTGTTTCACTTTTCCACTTTCTTTGAAGTAAACAGAAACACTGTATATTTGGCATGAGCATGGATTTCACCTATACTGTATGACTGAAAAGATCAAGAAAAAATGTGGCACCTATGGAAACTTGAATTCAACAGAAAATCCAAGAAGCAAACAACACAGTACCATCCACACTGTTTGATGGACACCACAAACACCTAAAACATTGGGATACTAAAAAAATAAAATAATATATAGTTTCTAAATCTTTCAAATGATAACTTTTAAATTGAAGACACACCTCTGAAATGTATGAAAGTATGTGAAGGCTGGAGGCCAGAGAGAATTTATTACCAAATCCAGATTCTAAGCTCCCGTGTGTCCTGTGGGAGAGCTGAGGCAATGTGCAGTAAAACAGCGGCGAGGCCTTGTGTGCTGGGTGAGGGATGGTGGTGGTGACTGGTATGAGACTGCTGTGGGAGGATGTTCACGACGGGAGGAGTGTTTGACTCCCTGCTCCAGACAGACCCTGGGCTCACTATTTACGTTGTTGTTCAGATACCTGGGGACCTTCCATACGCTCATGACATATGGCTTGGTTTGGTATTTAGAACGGGACACAGAAAGGGAACATTGTTCTGTGAGTTCTGTATGTTGTATAGCTATGATTTATGTTGGATTCAAAATGGGGCACTAAATGCTGGACTGCAGAAATAATTCTCAGAACTTAAGCAATATAATTAAGATTTATAAAGTGCTACAGAAGTACATCCAGGTATGTGTCATTTCCAGGGATTTAAAAATGGAAAATCAGATAATGTAATATGCAGACTTTAATCTTCCAGCATTAAAGCTGAACTTATCAATTTTTTTATAGGTTAAAATCCATTGTACACTACTGTCCACTAGCTGGTGAACACAGTGGAGCTGCACAAATCAATATAGTCATATTAACCGTGGATCAGATGACTATGTTAGTCAAGATTGAAAGGGTGTTGCTCATAGAGACATACATGGAGACAATTATCACACGTCTGCAGTTCCCCTCAGTGATACAAAGCGTTTTAGCATCTTTCAGCTCATTGTTCTGGTGGAAAAATTATGCAACGATGACACTGTTTCTAAATGATCTCAAACCTAGTTTGGCATTTCTACTTTGCAATTTCTTGTTACTTATCGGCCGACATAAACACTGATACGGCTGGCTAATTTATTGGTCTAGCTCTAATAAAAAGTAAAAATGTTGTGTTTACACACCGTCCGACACTTCTGCTCTTGTTATTCCTTATTTTTGTGGCAGAAGCAGGTACTGTAATGTTCCAACACAGCCAAACCTAAAAACTATTTTGTTATATTTTATGTTTTTTGCCAGATTTCTGACATTCCCACTAAGTTTTTTTACACACACATTGACAATGTGTGAACTAATCTCATGTTGGCAATTAATGTGGATTACATTCTGAAATAGATGAAACTGTATTTCGGAGCATGTTGGTCTGTGCTGTGAAAGCATCTTTTAACTTACCTCCATCAGGTTTCATGATCAAAACAGGGTGATCTTTCCTCTCCTCCTCTTTCTCCGTCACCTCTTCCTCCACCTCTTCCTGGGCTTCAGTGTGAAGGTTAAACAGCCTCTGACCTGGCTTTCTGCCGGGCTCACTCTCATCTAGCTTGAACCTTACTTGCGGCTGGGTGGTGGTGGTAATAAAATGGACCATGGGGGTTGTCAGGTACTCGGGCCTTCTTGGGGAGCTGGTGCTGGGCTCAGGTGTGGTCTTTTGGTAGCTGCTGGTTGGATCGTTGCTCTCTGACTTCTCATGTCTTTTCTCCTGTGGTGCTGACTTAATCTTGTAGGGCACATCCCTTCCGTCAGGCCCAGTGACACTACGAAATGTTACTATTTCTTCCTCCTCCTCCTCCTCCTCTTCCATCTCTTCTTCATCCACCACTTCCTCACTGTCCGGTGCGACTGTCCCCTGTAATTCTTTTTGGCCATTTGAACTTGCCTGGGCATGGATTGGGCTCTCTGGGCTTCTCAGCACATACAGCGGAATATTCACTCTATCTGATTGTCTCTGCTGATTGGTTTGACTGTCTGTACCCCTAACTGGATGACTAACGTTGATCTGACTCTTTGAACCTCTGGGTGTCACATTATCTGATGCATTTTGGCGATGTGTCTCAGAGCTTCTCTGATGATGAACTGCACTCTCTGAACTCATACGTGGATTCTCGGGGTGTTTCTCACTCCCTAATCCTCGGTTTAGTGGAAGTATGACACTATCCAAACTTTTGAGTGCATGCAATGGATTCTCTAAATCTGTCTGTGTAGTCAGATCACTGAATGTGACACTTTGCGCACTTGTTACATCCTGTGAAGGCTGCGGAGAAGTAGTGGCGTCGTTGTGCATATGTGGCCTGACAGTACTCTGCTCTACTCCTAGGGGACTTTCTGACACTTCCTGTCTATCTGCAGGATGGTCATGAACTCCGTATCGCTCTCTTAGCTCCAGCTTGCTTTGTCTGTCAAAGCTCTGAAGGGCTGAGGTCCTGTCAGCTCTGTCAGCGCCTCGGGACACAGAGATGACCTTGTTGGAGGAGGAAGACTGGGTGGGGAAGACCAGAGATTGAGGGTAGATCTCTGGAAAATCTGTAGGACCGTAATCATAATCTTCTGGCTCCTCCTTATCCAAAGGAGATAATTTGAAGAGAGGAAGATTCCCATTAGGAGGAAGGTGATACGGTGTGGAGGACTGATCCATGCGCCCTTGTTGGTCAAACCTGTAGGGGTAACTGTTGGGCCTGCCAGCTGTGTCCTCCTCTGTTGGTGCAGCTAACATTGGTTTATGGACCTTGTGCGGGTCACAGTTTGGCACAGGGTAGCACATTAGCTCCCCCCCTTCGTTGGGGCAGTGGCAAACCCGGCAGGTGTCAATGTGGAAGGAGTGTCCGGCCTCGTACTTTTGTCCGCCATGGATGCATCCGACACGTTCACACTGCATACAACCATCTGCAGGCTCTGAAACCTCGATGCAGTTTGGAGGCATATCAGGACAGCTGATGAAGTGACAGCTGATCCGGCCTCCTCCCACGGGGCAGGAGCACTCTGTGCTGCCATAGTCAACAAAGTAAGAGTCTCCCTCAGGCACCTTGCCATTCTTGAATCCAGCATTGATGCAATCATAGTATTGGTAACCCTCGCATGTGCATCCTTTTTGCAGGCATGAAGCACAACAGGTGCCACTCTCCAGCACTTCTTCGATGCAGTTGTCCAGCTGGGGACAGTCCACACCGGTGCAGTCACGCTGGCACAAGCAGACACTCAAGTAAAGAAAGAGAAATGCACACCTCAGCACGGTTACTTCAGCTATTACAAGACCAGCCATGGCACCAGGTGTTCGAACAAAAATCAAAGGAGATGAGGTATTGTCCACGTATTGTTTAGTTTGCCTTCAAGGATTCTGGCACATTCTGCCCATGTGAACCACCTCTACTCTGCAAGAAATAAGAGAAAGAGAGACAAACAAGCAGACAGAGCCTTAGTTCTCAAAATGAAAGCAGACCAACATCTGTCCACTTTTCTCAGCCTCATAGTCCTAACAATAAGACTACATACTCCTCATTAACATCAGCTACAGTACAGTGTTCTGAATAATTATGCAGGCTGTCATGATGAAACCTGGAACCTGCTCAAGTCTTACATTTCTACCACGTCGCTGATTATCTCCATAAGAAAATTTGCCACAACAATCTTGTGTTCAATCAACTCTAAAGTCTAACTGCTGAACACAGATGATTACAGATGTTGGAAATTGATTACACTTTATGGAAAGTACATTGTCTGAGTAGAGACCAAAGTGCAAAGTCCCCTTTGACTAATGATTCTTGTTCTAAATGATGCGTTTAATAAGAGTTGCAGTTTCAGACCCAAAGTGACTGGCTTCACACAGCTCCATTCTGGAGTCAGTTCATTTCATTTCAGTAAAACGCAGGAGTCAAAGATAATCATTAATAAATAAAATCATGCACGCTTTTGTTCATTTTGTAAAATAGAATCAACAAAAGAATCAAATCCCATCTGATCCACACTGTTCTGTTCTGAACTACACCAAAACTACACATTTTCTTTGCCAAACTGTTTTTGGACAGCTCTAATACATCATCAAAGACACTAAGCATATTTTCCCATGGCAATAGATCGCTGGCTAGCCTGTAGGTCATCAGTATAAATAAACACACACCCCCACATCAAACTCAAATTGCTCTATTCCTGGTCTGATATTCATGAAGTATCTATGAAGTGCTGAATTCAACACTGATTTGTCACAAAAGGTGCTGTCAGATGTCAGTAAATCTGCTCTAAATAAGGACATTGTCATCTGTGATCAGATTCATGAGCTACACATTTAAAGAGGGAACTAGAGAATGACCATAACAATTTGAGAATAGTTCACACATTTTACTCCTGAGTGTATTATATTAAACGGCTTTTCTTACCTTTGCCATGCCATGTAATACAAAACTCGACACCTTGCCATTAGAGAAAGTTGTGACACAGTGGAAGTGAAACTGAGTTCTATTTATGGAGTAATAACTATTATTTCAAAGCATTTTACTTGGAAAACCAAAGCCACTAATGACTTATCAGTCTTCTCATGTTTCAGGCTCTCAAAACCAGCAAACTCAACTTCCTTGGCATGGCAAGTAAATGTAAAACATTTGTGTTTAGTTATAAGTTCAGTCATTTGTTCTGGAGCTTCCCAGACCATTCTAATAAAAAGGCTGGTTTTGTTATTTTACAGTGTCAAAGCCAAGCAATTTGACCCACAAAATAGAACGTGAAGCAGAGAAAAAGAAGAGGAGTTGACTAATTGGCACTTCTTGCTCTAAACTTTCAGAGTTGGAGCTCCTGCGACAGCCTCCCTGGGGGGATAACTAGCCCCAACCCACCCCAAAGCCCTTCTGTCACTGAACTGAGCGTATTTCTAGCCTGAGAAGTGCAGATCACAGCAGTTCTGTCAGTGTAAGTGACATGCAGTGTTACTGTACTAGACACAATAAAAGTTGGCAAGGCAAGGCAGAAAAAGAATGCAAACTGAGTAATCTACGCAGCCTGGTGTTTCCCAGAGTAGTGAGGGATGGGGGATTCCTCTGTTTTCTCTCTTCCTGTCCTGCACACACACTGCTGATCTCTAAACAATCCCTGATGTCATGCAGCTCTACCAACATGGACAGAAATCTGACAAATCTTTTAAAACTATGAAAAGAACTGTAATAGGACAACTTCTCAGAAAGATGCTATGCACCTTTGCATTGTAGAAAATACTATATAACTTATTCTGGAATACATACAGGGAGATTAATATACACATTAGTATATTAAAGATACAACCAAGTTAGAATTTCTTTAAAGTCATGATTGTGTATTGCAGACAATCTGTAACAATACGAATATTACAAAAACTTTGAATTAAGTTATTAATCCATTAATAAGTCTATTGAAGTTTTCTTCTGGAGCATTTGTCACACCTGTATGCAATTAGCAACAGAAAGAACCTTCACTCTTTAAATAATGAATGCAACAATTTACAATAGATTCGACTAAAAGAGACTTCTTCAGTCTAACCCTTGTGCACAAACTGCATTGCAACCTGTCATCTCTTTCCACCTGATAACTGGAAAAAGTTATTCGACTTAACCACTCATTGCAAGACTGCAGTCTAAAATAAGTACGAAGTTGAATCCCCCAACGAAACTGACGTTTTCAAAAGGGATTCCGTATTGAGCGACTCTTAAAGCTCTTACCACAACATCCATGGATTAAACTGTGTGTTTTAAGCAGGCGAACAGAGTCTCGGTAAAAAGCTGCGGACACGTTTGACGGTTTAACGAGTAAAGCAGTTTGCAGACACCGGGTTGTGTTACCTTGTCCTGTACGGACTGATGGGCTGGAGAGCCGCCGGCTGCCGGTCCTCTGAGCGCCGCAAGTGTGAACCTTTTGACCATCGCAGCGCTGCTGGGAGCAGGCAGGCAGGCGGAGGGGGAGGTACGAACATTAAGTTTCCCCTGCTGGAGACTCCGGAGGAGATCCCACAGAATGCCCACAGAATGCAGGTAAAGATGGGGAGAGTTATTTGACTTGCTGAACTTTGGCTCATGGACAGAAGTTGAACAAGTTACTAAAAATGTACTACACGTAATGAAAATGTTAAATGAATATAAAGAAAATGTATTAGTGCAAGACAAAATAACAAAGATAGCCTAAAGCAGACAGGGGGGTTCGCAAAAGACAAAACAGTCTAACATACAAAACATAGGTTGTATAAGAAATTAATCAATTACGCACAGACAAGAATTGCATTCACAGTGTCATTCACAACAAATTGCCTATGGCAACAAGATGGATTAGGAAATCTGGATTTAAAAAAACCCCAAACAATTGTAGGCCTACCCACTTGATTGTAGGTGCATGTTACTCATGTTATAATTATTAAAGAATATATAAATAATGATGAAAGAATAGTTTGACATTTTGTGAAATATGCCTTGTCACTTTCTTGCTGAGACTTGGAAAAAAAGATTGATACCACTCTCATATTGATTAAGTATAGAGCTAGAGCCAGCTTAGCATAGCTTAGTTTAGCATAGCATAAAGACGGGAAACGGGGTACAAGCTAGCCTGGCACTGTCCAAAGTTCATAAATATGCCTACCTGCACCTTTAAAGCTCACTTATTGGAACACTGTATCTCAGTTGTTTTGTCCATTAACAAACAGAAATATAAAAATGTTAAATAGTGGTTTACAGGGAGTTATGTGTTGTAACTAAACAGCGGAGTCTGCTGGTTGCCTGGCAACATCTTGCCTGCTGTTCCAATAGTTACAGCATGTAACTTCCTATAAAACATTTTTACATTTCTGTTTGTGTACGGATTAAACAAATGAGATACGTGTTAATAGTAAACTAGTACTAAGAGGTGCTGGTAGTCATGTTTTTTAACTTTTGACAGAGCCAGGCTAACTGTTTCCCCCTGCTTTCAGGCTTTATGCTAAGCTAGGCTAATCGGTTCCCAGCTCCAGTTCTGTACATAATGCACAGACATGAGATTGGTATCTATCTTCTCATCTAAGTCTCGGTAAGAAAGTGAATAAGCATGTTTCCCAAAATGTTGAACTATTCCTGTAAAGAAATAGGTGAGTATAAAGCATGACTTTCGTGTATTAAAATCTGTGTTTTTCTTAAAATTCCACATACACCACTGAGGTAAACTATGAACTCAAATAAGGTTTATATCAGCCCAAAAAGGAATATCAACTGGGTTGAGGTTATTATTCCACTCTATTTGTCCTCTCATATTTAGCTTCTTGTAGTATAAAGTCATACTGTATAACTGGAGTTACTATGCTGCTGTAGTCCCCTTAGAGCCATGTTGTTGGCCCCCAGAGAAAACTTTAGCTGCTGTCCACTGCTGTGTTTTTAAGGATCTTGCATGTACCTCTTAAATGGAAGGCCGTAACCTTGGCTAAACAAGAGCCTTGCACTCACATCATTAATCATGCTGCTGTCTGTCTCCTGCCAGTTGCAGTCCATACATGACGCAAGGCCATCTCAACTACCCACAGAAGAACAAATCCCCTTTAAATACAGGCCTGTTTTTAATTACCTGTTTGATCCCACGCTGAGCCCTGCTCCCCGGAGGGATAAAGATGCATGTCATTCAAGTGAGCATGTCTTGAATTCACATGTGGTTAATTCATCCTCAGTCTTTTTAATATATTTTCTTTTTTGTAGAGAGCATGACCCTGAAACAGCAAATGGCAGAAGACTAAGTAACTTTGCAACCTGAGACCAATCTTGTGTCTCACTTTCACGACACCCCTTCCTTTATTTGAAGCGGCCCCTTTGGAGGGCATCGTAAATTTGGCCCAACATGGCACCTCCAAAGAACGTCTGAGTTCAAAGAGTGTAGGGAGTGTGAGTGTTGTTTGGAATAAAATGTGGCATACTAGACGTTTGAATGAACTCACTCATCATGTTGGAGCGCAGTGACCTGATCAGCAGTCTGGACCCCTCCCAGCAGCCCGTATAAAGGTCCTAATGAGGAGCTGTCAGGGCCTGGGGTGAAGCAGTGGTCGGTGCTGTGATAAACAGATTGGCTCTGATCACAGATAAGACCACTGCCAGGGGAGTGGGCTGCCTTTCAACTAGAGATGAGAGATGAGGTAGAACAATAGAGAGGACTCAGATTCAGAGTGTTCAGGGCTGGGTCAGAGGAAGAACATGTCAAAACTTGCTTGTAGGGCTACATTTTTTATTTAATCTACTGTACTGTGGGCCAGCTGCCTTATTTTTCACATATAAAAATAGACTTGGCTGTGATAGCACGGCTCCCTGGAGTTAAGTGCAGTTTTGTCTGAAGTTGCACAGATGACACAGTGTAGGAGAGGGGTTGCCATGGTGAAGTGAACAAACTTGGATTTTGCATGCGCATAACAGGATCAGGCTCAGCCCTGCTATAAAACACAGAGTGGGACTCAATAACGCATGGGTGAGATTTGTGGAATCCCAGTGTGATCTCTGGGGAAGGCCATCAGACGCAGACAAGGCTTTGAAATAGCTGGGGAAGCCTCAGGGAATCAGGCTTCATGAGAGGGGTCACTGGGGAGCATCTGGCTCAAGACACACTGGTGTCCCTATTGTATGGTTTATTGGAGAGAGGCTTGGCAGGGGCCTCCAAAAATGGCTTTGACATCATGTCCAGGGCCATTTTTGAGTTCCACTTGGAAATGGGCTGCAAGTTATGTATCAATACTGTACATGAGCGACACATATTGTACCTGTATAAAGATTGCTCATGGTTGGTATCAGTGCAGGACATTTCCAGGAACATTTAAGTCTACAGGAAAATGGAACAATCTTAGATAACTTGTTTCCAGTATTGGCTGGAAATTTAGATCAATATCACTATCTTCTCAAAAACAGCTGGAGCTTGAGGACAGTGAGACCATGTTATATGTGCAAGATGTACTTGAAAATAATCACCTAATATCATCCGAGCAGCTGGAATGATTGAAATCTCCCAAACAAAAAGTTCTGGAAGTTCACAAGCTGTATTATAGATTGAGTCAACAGAAAACAACATAGTAAGACTGACCAGATGCTTAGAAAATGAGACCATGAGCCACAGTGTCAGAAGAACCTCCAGAGGTTATGTGCCAGGAGGTTATTGTGCCTGCCTCAAGGTCTCAAGAGAGATGTAAACATGTCTTATTAATTAAATAATATACTCATCACCTTTCAAAATTATAGATTAGGTCCTCAGAGCTATGTTGGAAATGTACTGTAGGCATCAGGATACAGATTAATACATTTCCTGCTTTCATCATAGTGACTCTTCATAAAGGAATGGTCCTGCACTTTGTACGCTGCAGTAAACTGACCGTATATAAGGTTTGATGGTGTAAAGCTGCTCTTGTAGCTGCTCTGCTCCTCTTTCATTGTTGTTCAACTGTGTTTGTATTTCTTGTTGAAGTATGTGTTTGTTTTGGAAAGCCTCTAATAAAAAGATAAAGAGATACTTGCATAAAAAATAAAGAGAGAGAGATCAGTGAACCTGATTCACTTCTGGCTTGTATAGATAACAAGAAGTAAGGATGCTTTATTTTATATATATATGTATATGTATATATTATACTGTATATTTTTAATTTTTCTCTGCTATGTTTATTTATGCACCAATATACCAAAGCAAATTCCTTGTATGTAAAAACCTACTTGGCACTAATGTTACATCCCGTTGGTCCCTGTCTGTGTTTCCTGTTGTACTTTGAAATTCTAACCTGTCTTGTCATTTCAGTTCCTGCCCTCGTGTCTCCTAGTCCTTGATTATCCACACCTGCTCCCCATTACTCACCTGCCCCTGATTCAGTCATCAGCCACTTCCCTAGATATAGGCCTACCGGTCCCCTTCCTTTGTTCATTGTTGGTTTATCCTGGTTTCCTGGAGTACTGCTTGCCATGTGTCTAGTTTTTGGATGTTTTCCCCGTGCTTCTGTCTCTCGAACGTGGACCTGCCAGTTACATGTTTACCTGCCTGTCTGCCTACCTGTACCTGTATGTAAGCTAAAATAACAAATAAATAATTGAACTGCATCCTGGCTGCCTGAGTTGTCTGCACTTAGGTCCTATCCCTGCTACCCACCCTAACAAATAAATCCAATTCTGAAAAAAGCTTACAAGCAACATACTTGTTTATTAAACCATTGGTCCAAAAGCTCACACCACTAATGGGTGGCATCAATGCTGGGCTGTTCTTGAAACAAACTAGTTGGTACAAAAAAACAAAGGGAAAAGCCTGTCATCATAGGCCCTGTTTACACTTGTCCTTTCAACTGTCTCATCCAGATAAAATCTACATGTTTTTCAGTACACTTTAATTTACACTTAACCACATTTCTAGGCTGGAAAAACCAAGACAGAAATCATGCTAATCAGCGTAAACCCGACTCCAGTCCAGAAGGTGGTAGTAATGCACCTGAAGCTGTTAAGCAACAGCTAAAAATTGCCAGAACAGAGGCCTGTACTACGAAGCAAGTTCAACATACCCAGGATATCTTTTCGTTATCTGGCTTCACTAAGCCTAACAACCACGATCACGGTAAGCGGTCACACGATGGTGGTTATCAACTCGGTAAGTGAACCCAGGGTTTCCCAATCAAGCCATGAGCGCGTTCACATAAAAGAGGTGGGGTTTGCAGCATCACAGACATGACAAGTGTACTGGCAGCAGGGCGGCATATTTTACCAACAAAGAGCAAACTGTAATATTAGAGAAATACGAAGAATTTAAACACATCATCCAGGCTAAAAGTAACACAACTGCAGCTGCCAAATGCAGGAAGGACAGCTGGCAAAAATATCACAGACTGTGAATGCATATATCTTTTTTTTATTATAATATCACTGCCCCATCAGTAGTATTCCATTAAATGAATGTGTTGCTTAGATGTATTCTTATGGCGTGTATGCCAATTTTATCCTTATTCTTTCAGCTGCAACTGCAGCGGTGTCAAACGGACTTGGGAGCAAATAAAAAATAAATATAAAAACATAACTCAAATCGGTAAATAGGCTTACATTCATATCATATAAGTACAACAAGTAAAAGACTTTAGGCAGGGTTAAACCTGAAGTTACCTCGCTAACCCCCAATCCTGCTTCGCAGTACAGGCCTCTGGAGTAATTGCAGTTTAGTTACAGCAATACAGAGCCGAAGTCATGACGTCGCGTTCAAGCTAGCCTCTGTTCCACCAGCTTCTATAATTCAATGCAATCTCTCATTCAGCCTTTCTTTCATCGGTCTTTCTGAAAAAATGAAGCGTGTTCTTGAGGTTTACTTTCCATATTCTAAGATAAATCAGCTCCACTACAGCACTTGCTATTTGAAATTGAAACCCTTGTGATTTTAGCAAAGTTACTTTGTGAGCACAGAAAAAAACTACAGTTCCCAAGAAAAAAGCACGGCAGTGTGGGTATTTACGTCATTGTAACTTGGTTTCGTCCATATCCATAAAATTCACCAACGCTCTCTTATAAAATCGTTTTCCAACTTCAAGTTGTAATCTCTGCAGTCTAAAAACTTCTACAGTTTTCAGTCCTCTCTGTCCTTCTGTTATTACAGACTCAC
The DNA here is from genome assembly GCA_008360985.2 of Macquaria ambigua. Classification (NCBI taxonomy): domain Eukaryota; kingdom Metazoa; phylum Chordata; class Actinopteri; order Centrarchiformes; family Percichthyidae; genus Macquaria; species Macquaria ambigua. The sequence continues at coordinate 44,359 of VMKM01000509.1, forward strand.
TCATGAACTCGCCTCTTTTGTCGAGCCGTCACGTTTAGCCCACAAATGTCTAGGGCTTATTGTTATTAATGCTGTTTGTTAATGCTGCTGAAAAAAAAATATATTGAATACACAGTAACAGACATTAGCCACCTAATGATTCAGGCCCCTCATTACACAGGGCAAGTCACATACAACATACCACCTCCATCTGCTGAGCAGTTCACACACAGGTCACTAGTATCCTGTTTGGCTGCAACTGAAATGATCATCATGCAAATGAACTGCACATCCTGTCTTTAACATATGTATCACAACTGTGCTTTTTTAAAATGAGACACTGTTTATAATGCACTGTTAGGTAGCTGTATTATAATGCAATGCACAACTCCGCTGATGTCTCAACTTATGAATTTTGGTTTGTCCTTGAATGGCACTAGGGGGAAATAAACTACAGTGAAACACAATGGAGATATTTAATTTCTGGAATGTTCTTGATTCAGTCAGTGTGTTGCTGGCTAAACGTTTTGGTGAATAAATGCATGAAATGACTTCCAGACTAACAATATTCAGACTGTAATGTGTATTGAAAGTATAAATAGAATATTCTGGCAACATTTTTTCCCATCATTGACTGACTGGGAGACTAAAAGGTTTGGAAAAATCTGCTATGACATGTGCAGCATGTTGCAATTAACTTCTGGCACCAGCTCAACAGCAAATTCTTATTTCCTGCAGAACACAGGACGCCGAGGTACTGAATGTATGACCTCTGCAGTATGATATACAGGAGATGTGAGTACCTGGTCAAAGCATCAATGCACCATCACTGATTATCTCTGTCAACAGCACAGAAACATGCCTACTTGTCTCCAGTGCACTGCTGCATAGGCTTGAGGACTGACCTTCGCATGGGCCTCATTCTGCAGGCTTATCTGAGGGATACAGCACAGTGCTGGACAAAAGTGAACTCTGAAGAGAGAAAGGAAGTGGGTGGTGTCGTGCTCTGGAATCTCCATTAGCCTGGCACTGTAGGGGACAGAGCGGCCCTGCCCTGTGTCACTGATTCTCTGGGTCAGGTAACCAGGGCTCCTTTTAAAATCCAATGCAAAGCACACTGTCAGTGGACTGTTTTATAAGAATAATATGCGCTGAAATCAAGACTTTAAAAGACTCAGGTGAACCCTACACAGACCTAGCCCCTGCTGTGTTCCATCTGTTTGCCTCTGCAGATATATTTGATCTCTATCTGAGAATGGGCTGCACATGCACCAGCATTAAGGCCCAAGTTAAATCAAAACCGTTACCTGGGCAGATAAACAAAAGCTTAATGCCTTGATCACCATTTGCCCTCAGGCTGTTGTGTTGTACAAAATGTATTGAAACTTTCCACTTAGATTAATTAACAACAGTGACTCACCAAACCAAATCCTGAACCAATTTGGCTGAATAAAACTTGCCAAATTGAGCAAACGAGGGTCATAATGTCTGTATTCGTCAGTGTGTCAGCTTGTCTTTGTTACTGGCTGACATGCCTTGTTTGGCAGCACAGTATGTTTGGACGGAGCAGAGTGAGCAAAGAGCGGGGCTTTGACAGGCTCTGACTGCTGCCTGTGCCAGTCAACAGGATGCTGGAGACTTTCTCCTCCGTGCACTGATTGAGATTAATAGCACATTGTTGATACAATGAATGAACAAGTGAGAAGGGATTTCAGCATTAAAAAGAGTTGAAGAAAATAGTCAGTAAATAGAAAAAATGTTGAGATATTATTGTGGTTTATGTGGTCAGGCATGCTACATAAAATGGGAACCTATACAGTATACATATTTTGTGAGGTGCATTAGATGGAAATCATTAGTCCACATTCACTGGAAGCGTTTTGGCAAATGCTTAAAGCTGCTCTATCCAACATTTTTGTATAAACAATGGATCAAGTTACTATGTGTAATGTGAAAGATGTCACTTGTATGATGAATTATCACCAGACAGCTGTATGGAACGTTTGTGTTTTTGATTTTATAGCTCGCAACTTTACTGACAGAGTTAGCGACTAGCAGGGGAACATAGTGGAGCATCTAGCAGCTAAAGAAACATGTTTTTCTCAGGAGCTCATGGGGATCAAAACAGCTAAAAGGAGAGTCAAATTTGAACTTACACTCATCAGGTTGATAGAACCATGACAATGCTAATGTTGCTCCTTGTCTTTTGGGTATGTAAATGAGTTTTGCCCCTGAGAGGCAAAAAACCCAAAACATTAGTGCTGCTATAAAGCTCCATTAATTGATCTTTTTGGCCACTTGGGGGTGAAGGAACTCCACAACAAGCTGAAATCTGATTTGATGTCAAACACTTGTTAATTTACACATCCAGCAGACACAAAGTAACATGATGATTCATTTGGGGTGTGTTTGTGTCCACCTGATGAATGAAAGTCCAACATTCACTATCTTTTAATTCTGTTTATGGTCTTCACCAACTCCTGAGGGAAATAGCTGGTTGTTTAGCTGCTAAATGCTCCACTAGCTTCACCAACTAGTTGCTAACTTGCAGTTGCAGTTTTCTTTTGTGAAAACAGCTTTAAAAAACAGATGAGTGGAGACTTTTGAAAGACATTAAACCAAAACAATGAGCCAAAAGAGGCTAAAATGCTCCATAGTTCCAAGGCTGGATTACCAACTGGGCAAAGTGTGCACTGCCCTGAGGACCCTGCCCTTAGGGGGCTCAAATGCACCCGGTAGCCTGTTCCTATTACTATTACTATGCAATTTATTTGTGGTAATGTGATTAATCACTATTTGTTTTGTAAGAATAATAATAACTGGACTAATCTTGAAGTCCTGTCTTGGCCCTGTGTCAAAATGTAGTTATATACCTGAAATATTTGAGCTGATATAATTCTCATGTGTGTATTTAATAAAAATATCACAAAGCAACTGACACACAGCAGACCTGGGGCTGGGTATTCCATCATAGGAATACTGGTTGGTTTCTTGGGCTAGGTAAAGTAGGAGGTCAGGGGGGCATGTTATAAAACAAGTGTACGGCATTTTGTATGTCTGAAAAGCAGAAGAAATGGAGTGTGTGGCCATGTCTTATGTACCTGTAAAACTTTATTCCACCTGGATTTTAATTAAAAAAGGATGTTTCTTTATACTAATTGTTGTGATGAATGCAACTATTCGCACCCATTCAGTTAATCAGCTTCTGATTTCATGAAATATGCATGGGCTACCAGCAGGCGCTCGGCAGGGAGCTTTGGTTTCCAGGGGATGTTGCTCGATACAGAGAAGGCATTCAAATTATGCATTGCTCCAAATTGGCTCCCTGTGTCTTCAGCCTTCTACGCTGCTGCAAAAAAACTCAGCCATGGCAATACGGCTCAAAAGTTTCAGACTGTGAAACTCTGAAACCAAGAACTACACATTACCTCAAATGTTCCTTCACCCCTTTAACCCTTGCGGTTTTGAAGGTTGGCTGCAACAGCCTGTGCTGACAGGAAGATGCATTCCTGTCGTGAGCTGATGAATGGACCTTCAAGTAAAGTGAACATCCACGACTCCTGTTGTCATCTCCCTTTGTGGTGATGGAAGCTGACGCTAAGCCAGTGGACAAAGCCAGCCTTTAAACATGAAAAACAAAACCAACACCTGGAGTAGAGTCAGCTGATGCTTCTCTCAGCGAGGTGTCTGGCTGTACAAAAACAACACTACTGCAATGTAGGACAGTTCATCATGTCACAGTACTCTGACCTTTACCTTGAATTAAAACAGAGATCAGTAAAGCCTTACTGCTGTTGGACAAGCGTTGTAAATGTCAGACATTATCCTGTTTGCTTTAGAAAATTCCTCCCCACAGTTTCATCCAATTATTTTAATCTATACTTTACAGATAATATAAAGCTGTTAAAGCCCTCATGTTATCTTGTGCTGGAAAAATCATAAAGCTGTGCCATTTTGGCTCATTTGTAAGAAACTGTTTGCTTGTGCCTGGGTGTGTTTTCTCTCCCATCATTTCATTATAACTGCTATTCAAATGAGTGGCCCTTGAACTCTGCAAATGTCAACCCAATCAACAGTCACACTGAATGTCGACAGTGCACCATTGTTTTATGCAGCCCCAAAGCCGTTTGAAAAAGCAGTGAATGTGTGTAAAATAGGACAAAGGATCTCTTCCCATATGGACAGCAGATCCACACGAGTCGGCCTCAAGCACTACACCTCTGTCTGCCAGAGAGAATCCAGCAGGAACGACAGACATCCTCTTAAAGCTGCTGTTGTTCGCGTCAAGAGTCATGTTATTACACCAGCATGTGATGATCATGTTGCATCACTTTTTTCCAGGCAGCACAACACCAAGTCCCCAAAGAGGTATTTTCTCTGCATTCTGCATGTCCCTGTTCTCAAATTGTTTGGGAATGCATGGTGTAAAGTTTGGAGTCTTACAATGAAACCCAATGGGCCAAATCGGTTCTGCCTGACCGGTCCCATAGGTCATCCCAGGTCTGCGTTCAGCTTAATGATGTGTGCAATTTGCATAACTGTCCAGTGTCATCCCAGATGAATAAAAGCGCTGCAGCAGACAAACTGGTTTTGAGATGCACAAAAACACCTGTCTGATTGGACTAACCCCTTTACATTTAAGGACTGCTGGTGGTAAATGTGAATTCAAAACATGTTGATTGATGTCTTTGCTCCAGGACATTCAAACATAATGATAAAAAGGGCTTTCAGATGACATAATGCCCCCCCAGGCCGCCATATTGGAGGTCAACAGCTCTGGGGCACTAAAACACAGAACATCTGCTTGTGTTTCTAAATGGACATCTTTGTTGTTTTGAGTTTTGAGTTTTTTAGTTTTGTTCTGGTGTTTAGTGGAAGCTCTGTATTATGTATTATGTAGTCAGCTAACCACCACTATCACAATCATTTGGGAATAAGCAAATGGTTAAAAACAGGGTCAGTTCACCAAAATCACACACAAAAATATTTTTACTTCCCTCCAGTGGTTAGCATTCTAGTCATGCAGATAATTTTAGTTTTTGTGCCCAGGTTTTGAGATATGCACCCCTGAAAACATATGCACATACCCCAATTCCTCAGAAATGGTACTCACAGTGTTAAAGCCTCTGAAAACATGGTTTCAATTATTAAATAGTCAATACTAAACACAAAACATTCAAGGTCGAGTTTGTAAAAAAAAAACAAAAAAAAACATTGTTGGGTATTATTTAGTAAGACTTAAACACTCAAACATTCAGTAAATCTTAGTTATCAGGTTACAGTTATTAGTTATCAGTTATAAGTTATCAGGACTGTATGGTTTGTTATTTGGTAGATTTAATTACCATGGCATCTCCCTGGCAACATAAGGAAACAATGTTGAAGAAACAAAAAGGCGTAACTCTGCCTCAAGGGCACAGTGCAGTCCACATAACCTACAATTATCTAGAGTTCATCTTTATTGAAGGCAAGAGTTTGTCCAGATTTAATAACCAAATAATTAGCTTTGTAAGACAAAGGTGAAGTATTTTGTGAATATATACAATATATCATAATGTTAGCAGAGTGGCGCGCTGAAATCAAACACAAGCAAACAAGCCAGCCAACCAAAGCACACTGCCCCACTTTACAAAACTCTCCAGACAACTCTGATCGGGTGAGGAAAAAACTTCGTCCATAGTCGGTTTTATTTCACAAGACCAGTACCCACACAGTGTTGTGGTTTCCCTGGTACTAGCGTTATAGCACAGAGGGTGATCTCCGCTGCTAGGTGCACAATGTTACCAACATCACAACAGACCACTCTTTTTAGGTTTCTTTTTGTTAACACAGTGGGACTATACTATGTACTATGCTAAACTGTATGTATTTTTCTACTGTCTAATATTATTGATAGATACATACATTGTGTATTCTTCATTGTTTTAATTATTTCCTGTAATATGCTGCCTGGAGAATGCCACTTCTCATGCCCCTGGAGGGTTTTTAGGCAATTCTTCATATTCCCTTAGACATATTGTATCTTTTTAATATTTTTTATATGTGTATAAAGAAATGAAACGAAACCCCTTCAGACAAAACTGAGACAACTGCACCCCGCAACTCTTTGTCTTACTTCTGTTTTGGGGGTAATCGTGCTGTAAGTTTTAGAACTACAGTTCCCATAATGCTTTGGGGGATGAAGTATTACGTTGCCATGGAGCATGAGTTACGCTGTGGGTTACAACTTAAGTCCCGTTATTTTGGACTATATCTGTTTACATTTTGGCAAATTGGCACCATTTAAAGTTTGCTGAATTATCTATTAGCAGTTCCTGTTTGCATGGTACCCATGGATGTGCAGACTACTATCAATAAATTACTTTGATATTGAAGAAAACTTAAAAATGTGATAATTCTCAGGCAAGTTCTGGAGTTACAAGGAGTGTGTTGTTTTCCATGATTTCTAAGCATATTTATGGACATTTATTGGCAATGGCACCAGAGATAATGTAAGTCAAACTGAATCTAAAAATGTGTGTATCGTGACTGTGTGTTCAGATTTGACGGAGTTATGACTATAAGTGCGATTTTTGGACAATCGTATTAAAGTACCTTATTTACTTACATCTGCCACTGCACTGTAGCTGCACTGTAATTTTTATTGTCTTGTTTAATCTGTCTCATTCTATTTTAGCTTATTTTTATCTTTTAATTTATTCTACTGTTTTTGATTCATATTTATCTCTTTTTATATTGATTCTGTTATATAGCCTTTCGTTTCTTTTATATCTTATCTTAATGCCTTTATATCTTATGTACTGCACTTTGAGTTGTCTTGTTGTTGAAGGGAACTATACAAATAGCTTCGCCTTGTGTAATTGCATCCATGAGCTCTGTGTCACAGCCAGTTAGTACGTGGGCCAAATCAGCAAGCCAAACTACAATAACTAACTTCCTGTTGTTTTCAGAACCCCAGCATGCACCTGTCCCTTTTGACTTATGCCGTATCTTTGCCTCTTGCCTTTAAATTTAAGAGTCTGGTCTTGTTGAAGATCCCTGAACATTGACCTAAAGGAAACAACAGTCTCGACGTCGATATGTGTTTCAGCAGCAGATTATGAAGCAGCCTTTCCCAGGGCCTCATGTCTTAATGAAACTACTTGTTCTGCTGGGAAAGGGCTGATGACAGCGCTGGGGTAACCAAGGTTCCTCTGGGGACCATATCATGGGTCATTCCACCCAGTAATTGTTGAGATATTTCAGTCTGGACTAAAGTGGTGGCTGCTAGCATGGCTAAAAATGTTGCTTTGGAAATATAATTCTCTAAATTGCTAATATATTGTTTTTTTAAAAATATTTTTTAAAACCATTTGTAGAACTAGAAAATTCTTGACTTTGCCCCCTAATGGTGTATCAAAAAGGCGCTTCAGATGACACTTTGTAGCATACTGAACCCTTAAGAAATGAAACAGTGCAGGTCCAGTTATGGTCCAACAACTGGAAAGATGACTGTGTGCTGTTTTCATGGTTAATTCTGAGGTGTGGGGTTTTTGATAGTGGATGTTTTTTTGTTTTTTTGTTATTTCCCCTGAGGCAGTCCTAAGAGAGCTCCATGGCACAGAGTTGAAGCATCCATGCCTGGATGCCATCTGGGACTAGGGCCTTTCCTGATCTGCACTGGCACAGCTGCCAGCAAATATCTTCATCTGTAGAGGGAGGAGCAAGTGCTGATTCCAGATCCTAGATGTTCTTTGCACACATCTGATTGGTTTATCATGTCAAAACATATGTTGAAGGAATACATCACCTGAGATGGTACAGTATGTTTAGATTTGAGCTGTTTCAGAACTACAAGAACATGAATGCTAAAGAAGAAGGATAAAATATTTGAGTGAGGCCTCTGATCAGAAAAGACGTTCTCTTAACTTCCAAAGTATGGAACAAGAGAGATGTTAAAGTAATTCTCACGTTGCATGGGCCCTAAAGGTGGTCAACAGAACTGGTTGTGGTTGTGGAAATGAGGGAACCACCTTGTGGTATGTTCTCAGGATGCATCTTATGTGATCCAGACCCCCGCTGAGGCCCCTGGGAGCTGAGGCTGTGGGCAGTCTGCAGCATTTCAGTGGAAACAAAGCTAACTCCATCTGTCTCAACAGCTAATCAGCGTCCCACAACTTCCTGCACTCTCTGCAGACTGAGTGCTTTCCTTTCTTCAGTTATTAGTTGAAAGCAGAGATATACAGGAAGTCTGTAGAGGCTTTTCTCCTCCAAAGGTGCTATTGTACCCCACAGAAATGCTTTTTTTCCTGATGACATCTGCTTCAGCGTGACAATACACAGGCCATCTGCAACTCTTTATTCCACTAAAACTGTTTAGATGTTTAACCTCTACTCTATCTCTGTTATAGGAGAGGTTGTGATGCATCAGGGAAGAAGTGAGGCACAAAGGGAAGTTCAAACACCCAAGAGGATGCACTACAGAAGGACAAAAGTGCTCGAAGCATTCATTTTCAGAACAAAGCACATGCTTTCCCATTTGATCTCTTCCTTAAAGGTACTCAGGCATCAGCACTGACTTTGATAGCCCCTGTAAAAGTCCCTGGCTGTCTTTATTCCAGCCAATATAAGGGATTTTTCAAAGATGGCAGGAACAGCAGGGTGCATGTGCTGCTTCTATAGTTTCACTGCAGAGACAGTGTGGCAGCTGAGTCAGGAGCACACCATTTCTGTTGTTTAATCCCTCAGTCATTCTCATATGGGAGGTAGACAAATGAAGATGTATGTATATTTATAACTACAGGAAAAGCATGGAACTCATTTTCATTTTTTAAAAATGCTACACACAGTTTTTCTTCATTAATATATCTCTGTCTCTGTCTGTGTCTCTCTGACACATTCCAGTACAATAAAATACCTCTTGACCTTCTTGTCTTTATAAACAGTAGCCCCAATCAGCTGCCTCATGCAGCTTTCATTTTGTCTCATTTTAGTTTTCAGGCTCAGAACCTTTAGGCAAACTGGTCAGTTATGAAACAAAAAGAGTGGTGAAAGAATTTATTTAAAATATAGAATGGACCTTTTGGAACTTCTACAGGAAAACTATAGCTTATTACATTGTGGGTTTTATTTTTGTTGTTTTGGTTATCAGTTCTATTGCTTATGATAACACTGTACCCAAATATGAATACATTATTTGAATGTGCACAGATAATGCACTCTGAACTGATGCGAAAAACATCCGAATTTGACTAGAGATGCTATTTGTACGTCATGATCAGATGTCTGACACTATGTGCAGCTCGACAGGAGACAGGAAGCTGAGGAGGTCTCAGGATGGTGCAACAAAACGTTGGACTTTAACTTGGGAGATCACAGTTTGTTTCCCATTTCCTACAGACAGTTGGTGATGGTTTCTTTTTTTCTCTTTCTTGGGGCATTCACACTTTTCTTTGATAGTGGAAAATGGAGCAATGGCGGGAAATGAGTCAAAAGAGAGATGGGAACGACATGTAGACATGAATTGGGGATGTTGCGGTTCATGGATGGCCTGAACCTCTAGGGCACCAGGGCGTCCCGATGTTGGTTTCTTTTAACCATGTCCACAATCATTCCCTAACCTTAAGCAAGTGGTTACTTTAACCCAAAACACAGTCTTTCCCTAAACCTAACCAAACCTTAACCATAGTGGTCAGATCAGAAAATGGTTTAATTTTCGCAATGGCAATGACAGTTTTGGAAGGTACTACCAAATGATGTTGCCCTACATCAGAAAATGCTTATATGTGTCATTCTGGAGGTCCATTACAAACTGGAGGACTTGTTGCATAGAAAATGTCTCTCTTTATCATCCTATGTGAGGTCTGTTGACTAAATGATGAATAGTACTAAAAGATGAGCAATTAAACATCCTCTGCAAGGTGTACAAAATGACTCTCCTTTGATCCTATTCATCAAACTTTAGTCTGCACGTTAACATTTTGGTTGAATGCATACCAGCTTTTGATTAAAATCCTTGAAAGATTCCAATAATCCCCTGATACTCAGCATGTGTTCAACTGTGAAGTTAAAACAACATTAAATCCTGAGCCCTGCTCCAGCTCATTTGTAAGTTGTGACGTTGTGTAGCTTGAATTCAACACAGGGTTTTCTTGCTCAGGTTTTTCTGTTGTCTTGCCAACATTTTGGAGATGGAAGTTGTGAATCATCAGCAGCAGGAGTGTGGATGAGACTCCAGGCGGCTCCATCTGGATGTGTTTGGTTCATTCCTTGATGTGCCATCAATGAATCAAAAGCAGAACATCTCAAATTTAAGTTGTTGTTTTTTTTTGTTCTTTTTCATGCGTCCGATATTGTAACGTTGGGACTTCTTGATTAGTCTACTACCCCGGCGATATAGAGCATCAAATTGATGGTGTCGCATCAGCTGGACGGATTGTGAGTGGTAATGGTAGTGGTAGAGTTTTTCAATAGAAAAATAAAAAAAATGAAGCATCGCCAACAACAGCAAGTTTGATTCTCTGTCTGTCATTGATTAATGGATGTCTTTTACCATCTTAAAATGTAAAAGTTAAGTATGGATACATGAAGGTAAGGAGCCATTAAACTTAAGACAATAAGATGGTGGCTATACAATTTTAAAAGGGAGTAAAAAAAACATGTATTTTGAGTTACAGTGAGAAGGTATAATCATAATATACTCCTCATAATAAAGCTAAAAAAAATACTAGACACTGGACTTTAACCTAAACAAAAGCTAACACATTCATTTACAGTGATCTTGATAAAACTATTGACAGTGTGACTTCTTCAATACATATATATATATATATATATATATATATATATATATACACATTATACATATATACAACAATATCTGTTGATAGTGCCATACATAATGTGCCACTTTTCTGGCAGAATGATTAAACTAAGTATGATAGCCATCTTAATCATAATGTGTTGCTTTTAAGTAGCTGAGAATAAGATAAAAGCATGTAGAATTGCAGAAAATGGTATTCAAAATGTTTTTTCTGGGGGAGGGGACCCTGAGACTCCTCGCTTTATTGTATAAACTCCACGTCCCTCTTCACTCTGAAGTGATTTATTAATACAGATTTCATTGAGCAAAAGTGATAGTTACTGTTTATCTACTCTTGATCATGCAAAATCATTACATATAAAGTGCCTTTAGCTAAACGACATAGTGACTGCACAGCACTGTCATACAAGCTTCTCTACAGATGTATGCAGTTTAACAGTAACAGAGTATTTGGAGCATACGGACAATTCAAAAGACTTAATAAACTCTGCCTTGTTGAAAGACCTATTGTTTTCCTATGTTTTGGGTCCTAATTGATTGTGGCAGCTTGGATGTGGATAGCAGTTTCTCCAATTGCTCATGGCGGTTTCAGAGACTTCCCTGACAGCTTCGTCTGGGGCGGATGAATAACAGTGCCTTGCTCCCATCCGAGGCCCACCAGCAGGCCGATCACATGAGGGCTAGACCATGACTTCTTTGCTGTCTGTGCAGCAAGAGCAGCCGGTTCCCCAGAGGAACACTTTTAATGGGTCAGGCAATCAACCTCAGAGACTCCAAACACCCTCCCTTTACATGAATACCACCACTCTCACTTGGCTACATTCTCTCTTCTTTTCTTAGTTTTATGGAAGCCCTAGATATTCCAGTACAAACAACAAAACCCCTCACTATAACTCTCCAATAGGTAATTAAAAGACACAAAATGTGTTGCCTAATTTCAGACCTCTGAATCAATGCCCATATCTTTGATTTGTTCAGCCTTTCAGATGTCTGGTGTTTTGCTCAATGACTTCTGTCTCCCCATCTGTTTAAGAAACAATCAACTTATCAGATCTTGAAGCCAGGATTGGGGACATCATGTTCCTACCTAGCTAGCTAGCTACCTAGCTACATTCATGAAAAATAGCAACAGGAAAAATGGCCATAATGATGGCCATAGATGTATTTGACTGTCAGGAAAAATGCAAATTGCTCCTAGCAACCACTACTGCAGTTTTGTTGGCAGGACAAGTAAGTCACTCACTACTGATTGGTTAGAGCTACACAAAACAAAATTACACCACCCTCCCTCCCCTGAAGCAGAAATCAGCACATGAACATCCACAGAAAGTGTAAACCTTTTAATTTTGAACAATACTCTGATATTTTAAGATATTTGCTTATTTGCTTTCTTACCAGAGTTAGACAAGAAGCTCAATATATCACTTTCATCTCTGGATGTTCACCACAGAGGGAGCTCCAGGATGTGTTAACTTAGCATAGCACAGTTGAAAGCAAGCTAGTCTAGCTCCATCAAATCTGCATTAAATCCTCAAAGATTTCATATTTACAGGTAGAATATGTGTATATAATACATGTAGAAATAGAAGACAAGACATTGTGGTTTAAGCATCTGTAAGCTTGTGCACTAAATGTATTTGCTGACAGCTGCAGCTAGGCCAAGTGACCATATGTAGCATTGCAGAAGTCTTGTCCCCGAGTGCCAGCTTTCAAAACCTGAATGACTCTGATGTATTTGTAACTAATTTGCTAGCTAACAAGACACAACATAAATAAGTTTTGGAAATGCTGTTTTTTGTTTTAACTTTAACTTCAAGCTAGCTGTTTCCCCCTGCTTCCAGTCTTTGTGTTAAGGACAAGCTAATTGGCTGAACATGTCAAGGAGCCTTTAACCCACATACATGGAGCATTCCTAAGAATGAAATATCAATGTTTCCTGAACAGCAGTTAGTGCTCCGGCCAAAGACAGCTGGACTCAACAGTGTCTCGTGGCACTGAACTTCTCACCGCTGTTTGGAGACATACTCAAGCACCTTTAAAAACCTTTAAAAAATGTTTAACTACGTTTTAAGGAAAGTACCAACTAAATCTCCCCAGAAAGAGGAGGGGAGTCTTTCAGACGAAACAGATTCACAGATAACACTGTTACAGCAAAGACACAAAATCATCACTTTCTCTAGACATTGAAAGACTGCAGTGTGTCTTGGCGCGATAAGTCAACAGAGTGATTGATTATCGTTCAGTTTGCATCTAGGCAGAGGGCCATGTCTCTGCGGCTGTTGGTGGATTGAAGGATGAAAGCTCAGTCTGGGGCCCTGTGTGGTCCTGCAGCTCCAGAGGCCTCCGCTCTGGCAGCCTCCTCCTGTCTTGAACACACCTACATACGTCTTCCTGAAGTTCATCTTTTATTATGAGAAAATACGGGTGGGAATGCAAAACTTCACGAATAGTAACCATGCACAAGGGAGTAGCCTAGATTTTGGAAATGGGTTGAATTGCAGACAGTAAAGGAATCTTTTTGCAGTACATTGTCTCTCCTTCCTTTGTAGCCTTGGGAAGCAGGCCACTTACTGTGCACCAGCGCCAATAATCACAGTAAGGATCAAGGAATGTTTGGATGTAACTCCTGAGTTTTACAGTATGATCATCTGAGCCCTAGGAAAACTTATGCTCCATCTGTGAACCAGACTGTCGAAGGAAAAGAAACAACATCCCATGAGCAGCTCTCTGTCAGTAGTCTACTTGCATCATACTTTACATACTGACTGCTATATTATGTGTACAGCAATGTTAGAAGGACAATATAGATTGAACTATATTGGCCTTACTTTGAAAAACACTTCTTCTCCAGAACAGACACTTACTGTATGTCCATCTTCCTGTGTAGTTTGTCCCAGGCTGCATAAGCAGAGATTCCGTGGGTGCTCAGGAACTCGGGTACCCACGGGCAACTGTGAGCAATCACGAGGAAATCATACTGTGAGGAGACCATATCAGAAGAATAGTAAGGTCCAATGAAGATAAATAGAGGAGTGGACACGATTTCAAATAGTTTTAACTGCGCACTAACCCTGTGTCCATTTCGATGCTTAACTTTCTTGGCGTCATCCAACAGCCCTCTGGCTATATAGGTTGGACCACTCAGTGGCCTCATACAGGGATACAAAGCGCCTCATTTTGCATCACCTTGTGAACAACGGGCAGTAATGCACGTTAAACAAGTAACTTTCAAACCAAGGCCGCTGCAACCAATATAACCTTATTAACAACTAGATCTATTTAAGAAAATGTAAATGTTTTTAGCCACATTAGTGGCATGGCTCTGGGGATGGTAATGTTGGTCAGTCTTTCACCCCTTTGGACTGAAATATCTCAACAACTATAGGATGAATTGCCATTAAATTGTGTACAGACATTCATGGCCCCAGGAGGATGAATCCCACTGACTTAAGCGATTTCCTAACTTTTTCCCTAATGCCACCAGCAGGTTGACATTTGGGGTTTTGAGTGAAATGTCTCAGCAACTATTGGATGGATTACCATGAAATTTGGTACAGACTTTCATGGTCCCTTCAGGATGAATTATTATCACTTCAATGATCCCTGAACCAGAGGTGTTTTAAGTCTTTTGAACCAAGTCACATCTCAATTCTTTAGAGGGCAAGTTCAAGTCAAGTCTCAAGTCTTTGAAATGTGACTTGAAAGTCATCAATGCTTAGTATGAAAATTACAATAGCAATTATATAGCGTAGTGCATGAAGGATCAAACCTGAAGCTGCTTTACTAGTGAAAAAACGACTACTCATTTCTGTCCAATACTGTCCAAAAATGAACGAAATACTTGAAGACCCAGTCGAGTGGTGAACTACTCATTTCTGTCCAATACTGAGCCTGTATAGCTATCATGTGAGAAAAACGAACTCATGCATTATTATTGTTGCGCAATGCGCATTCGCAGGCGTGGCCAAAATGAACGAATTACTCTCTGAGACGACTCATTACTACTAGTTCATATCAAAAGAGTAGTTCAGATGAATGATACACTCATGATCGACACATCACTAATACACAGACATATTGTGTTGTTTCCAATTGAACTAACAAAGCACAACTTCAGTTTTTAATTAGACCGGCCTTAACTTTCCTCTTCTCTCATCAGGCCAACATTTCAATGTCCTAAATAAATTGTCCAATACTTTGGTTTATGACCAAACACGTGCAAAACCAATAACATTCCCATCAGCCTCGGCTCTACTTCGTGTTTAGTGCTAATTAGCAAATGTTAGCATTTATCTCAAAGTACCACTGTACATGTACCTAACTGTACCTGTACCTATTTACAGCTTCACAGAGCCGCTGGCATGGTTGGAGTCTGGGTAATACATAGTAGAGTTTTCTTGGAGGCACCCAAACATCCCAGACTGCTGCCAAGCACCCCAGCCTCCCCAGCATGAACAAAATACTCCAAGGCAATTTTCAACCAACAGCATCACTTTAGAAGGATCCGTTGTCATGAGTGGTGACTGTGGTGACTACCAAAGAGTACATTTCTTAATTAAAATCCGGCTCCTATGCCAGTGTCCTACTCATTTATTTTATGCAAACCCTCTTCCTGCAGAAATGTCTTCATGTCTGCTCTATTTAAGACAGTTCCAGATACCCCCTCACCTTCCCCGAAGCCCACCAAGATAGCCAAGAGCAATTGAAAACCATTTTCAGCCATATGCCACATTCATCTACAAGAGGTGGTGTTCATGACAGCCTGACATCATCCAAAGACAGCAGTGTTTTTCCTCTGTGCTCACATTTAACTGCAGCAGTTCTACTTTTTCCTTCCTCTGCATGTTTTTGTTGTCCAGTTATTAAAATCTTTCAGACTGTTCCACCATCGACATAATGGGATCTTTTTCAGAGAAAGTGTGTTTAATGATCACTCTTAACAAATGGGGGTCAACAGTTAACCGAAATGAGGAGGCTTAATTGCTATGTAGTGTTTGTGTTGTGGGAATGGAATCCATTATTCATACTGTGTTATTGTTGCTTTTTGTAGGTCAGAACAGTCACATACCTAAAAGTTAGGAAGTCTCATTTTTATGACTCTCCTCCAAAATATTTGACATAATGAGAAAGCCTGTTCCATCCCAGCAAGTGTGCAGCTATATATAT
Organism: Macquaria ambigua; assembly: GCA_008360985.2. Taxonomy (NCBI): domain Eukaryota; kingdom Metazoa; phylum Chordata; class Actinopteri; order Centrarchiformes; family Percichthyidae; genus Macquaria; species Macquaria ambigua. The sequence continues at coordinate 60,305 of VMKM01000509.1, forward strand.
ACAGCATTACCCTCTTCATTGGGCCACCTGCTGGTTAGGGGCCAGAATTACAATTTAAAGAAATGAATAATTCATGCACATGGTTAAGATGGGAAACTTCAGAGCAAGCCAAATGGCAAGACAGCCTGAGTCATACCACTCAAAACATCAACAAATCAAAACACAGCTGCCAGCTTCACTCTTTTGGCTCAACATCATGAATCACAATACAGATACTGGCAACAAATCAGGAGCCATATGCTCAAAATGAGATAAGATATAAGAAGACAAAGGGTGAATTATCCTGAGGGGATCCTGGCAAAATGTCCAACACATCTAAGAATTGTTGTGTTTGTTGTCAATACTGCCATGTGCCACTGGCTGTGAGAAAGCAGCGCCAGAGTGAACTACAGACCAGGTGAGGGTGTGGTGGTTTTTTGCAGATAACCAGGGCCTGTGTCAGCATTTTAAAGATTGAGGTCATGTGCCCAAATTCCTGCAGCATCACCCCATACCCCTGAAGAAAAACAAAATCTGTGAAATAGTACATTTTCTGTCTGATGGTCTAAATGCTGTTTCACAGCCTTCTCCACAATACCAGGAAAATAATCCCACTTGATAAATACTATTACCTTTAGTGATATGAATGAATATAAATATCTAACTGATGAAAAACCACCATGGGACACAGGTGTCATTTACATGAGAGGATCACGATTATACTTCATGCGGAAGCTTTGACAGTTTGGAGTGGACAGACAGATACTGGTTCTCTTCTATCGTTTATTTGTGGAGAATATTCTAACTTCCTGCCTGGTATTTCTTACTGTCTGTAGTTAACAAGAACAAACTTAATAAAATTGTTATTATGTCTAACAAGATTGCGGGTCAACAACAACACAGTATGACACTGCTCTGTGAGTCCTGAGTGGTAAGGAAAGGGAGGACAATCCTCAGTGATGTATCACCCCCTCTCTGTGGTGAATATGAGTTGTTACTATCAGGAAGGAGGTACCGGCTTTGCGGACTACCCGTACCCAGAGATCCTTCACACCTTCCAGTAAAGTGCTGTTAAACAAATCCTTGTGATCCTTGTACAACAAAATGCAAAGGGTGTGTACCTTGCATTTTGTTGTACTTAATTCTTGATTGTTGGTGATGTTGTCTTTTTTGTGGCTGGAATTTCTGAAAAGATAATAAACAAAACAAACTAATTTTTTAGCCACAGTTAGAACAGTTTTGGTAATTTCACATGAGAGAATTCTGCATTTCGTTTTCTCTGTGCTCTTCTCACTGGTTCACTTAGAAAAAGGCGATGTTAAAATGGCCTTTAAAGCCTCATGTGTAATTTGTTTGTAGCGTAAATTTTAAAATAATTTATTTACATCAATGGTAGAGATTTCCTCATTTCTAATACTACAATTTTTAACTCTTGATAAATTCAGTTTAATGTACATTTCCACAGCACTAATATCAGAGTCATGTCCTCTCACAACTCTGCTGCTCTGAGTTTCTCTTCTCTAACAGAAATACTGTTTTCATTGATTGCTTCCATTTGGCTGTTTTGGATCCCTGTCAAGCTAGCATCAATAACTCAAAAGTTTCATCAAAAGTCATCTAGCGGCTCAGCATGCATTATTCCTTCCATCCTTGGTAGACTTTAATGTGAAAAATGCACAGGAAGTGTTGAGTTTCATTGACAGTAGCTTAACAGCAATCAAAAAATGGCAAAGTGGAACAAACTGGAAGTAATTAGTGAATAAATAGTATGACATGACTGTTGTTGGTCTAATTGAATCAGTTTTTTTTGTGCTGGCCATTATTTGACAATTTACAGTAACTGTATAAACTACTCAAGACATGACTTGGTGTCCTTAATGATAGCTATGCCCCTGCAAATAACATTTAGTGTACTCATATGATGCCATCTGTAGTTTAAGAAGGAAAAGGAGCCAGGCAGGGAAATGATGCGATCACAGATCTGTCAAGATTTTTTGACAACTGCTGTAGGACTCTACCGAAGCTGAGTTTGGTTACTTAGAGGGAGATACTGTCTGAGTTTAAGAAGCTCGGCTCTAACTGTAAGCTCAGGAGGCATCATGAGGTGGGAGGAACAGCCTCTTTAGTAGTGCACAATAAAAGTGTATGTTTTTACACTACCCACTGGTAGACTCCCTGTGCTTTAATACAAAGAAATTATCCACTTAATGTCTTTGAAGGTCGCTGCTAAGTCCTTCTGATTATATTCAAACCCACTAGGAGCAAATGAAACGATACCCAGCAGTGTGTAGGCAGCCTTCTTGCAACGTGAATCTGATAAGGTGAGTGAAACAACTTAATATTCCCACTGCATTGCAGGGGAGAAATTGCATAATCTATCATACATTAGGTTGTAAACAAATTCCACTGTGAGGCATTCGCTGAATTGGGGGAAAACAATGTGAAAAAATCCCTGTTGGAGGTCTGTCTGCCACAGATATCTCTCTGTCACTGGGTCACAATCACACAACACTAACAGCAAGGAGGGCCGGGGGGTATTATGGAAAACAAGATTTGTCTAGATTTTGCTGTCACACATGTATGTAAGAGCTGTGAAAACATGAAACTAGTCTGTCACAGCTGAAAAGCTTGCCAACTAAAACCAAAACTATCAGCATGGATAGATTCAACTAGAACAAAATGAGAAAATGTGACTGTAATTTGGGATTTGCCATTTTGTTTTCACATCATGCAAAAAAAAAAATCAAGTAATGCTGCTTTAACATTTTCACAACAATCAAAGTAATTTGCCAATGTATGAGTTGTTATTTCTGAAAGGTGACCTTTAATAACCTGTATAGCTGCATCAGTGCATCATCATTCACGCTTGTCAACATTTACACAGCAACTTTTCTGTTCCCATTTTTCAGGCACTGGCACACACAGATTACTTCCCCATTCTTAATCCTGCCTACAAAACCCACTTATTTGAATCGCTGCAACAATCAGAGATGTGGGCAGCAATCCACAGATCTGGAATCAGGCTAGAACTGAGCCTTTAATGACCCCCAAACTTCCTGGTTTGTTAGACGTGGTGGATGTGGACTGCTGGAAACCAATTGGCTTTAGGTGAGCTAAAAATGGCTACACCATTAAGCCTCTCTCTGGTTGAAATCCACTGACAGTATAGATTACAGTATGGATACACTTGAACACCAACATGAACTCCAGAACATTAAATGAGGGCAAATCGCTTAAGAGTGTGTCTCTTTACAAGAAGCAGAGTTGTGCTGATCTTTATTTGAGAATGCAAATCGGTTGCTAGCCCTTCACCCCCTTTGGCAAAACTGTCGGAGACAAAATATCTGCATCGCATTAGTTGCAAGTCAGGCTGCGTGTTGTAGCCTTCCCCACTAAAACACTGGCACCAACTGTCAAAACAATACAACTGTTCTTCTCACAGTTTAGTTATTCCCCACACACCGCACTTGCCACTTATCAGAGGCAGGAGGGCCGTGTTGAGAGAGCCGAAGTGGCTGGTTTAATTCCTGCTTTAAGTGACCGAGTGAGCCTGAGTCACTTTGAATCTCCGCCAACATCACTCTGAAACATTCAGCTTGACCACCGACTAAAAGCTCTAAGGTCTACCAACGTTTAGTCAAAGTCATCTGGCCAATAACCCTGAAAAAGAGGCACTTTCATGCAAAATTTGTTCTCAGTCGTTTTGTGGCCCTGCCAGAAAAGCCCTTTGATCTCTAGTTTTAAACAGTCATTAAAACTACTTAGTCAAACTATCTTTGTAGACGAGGACTTTGTTATGTGAGGCCTGAGGCATAACAAACACTTCACAAATCGGGCTCTGGGTCGATACCATCAGCTCTGTGTTTTCTTTAAAGATCAGATTTCAATGTGACTGGCAAGGTCGGCACATTGGAAAACAATGAGAAGGACAACAGTGTTGTGAATTTCCTGATGATAGATGGGCATAAACAGCACTTCTTTGAAACAGTTTGCCAGTGAATACATTTCCCAGACAGCCTTGGATCGGAAATAAACTCAGCCCTCACATTATGTTAAGTGTGCCAGTAATTGCTGACTTAGTTTAAACACCTGAGCAAACACTAATACGACTGTCTGATCACATTTCCATCTAGATTACATCGCCTCCGCATTCGGCAGGTTTGGCCCATTTACTCTGACAGCACAGCCAGGAGCCCAGGGTGTCACATGTTGCTCAGTAATGGTCTTTTTAATGATGTTCCTGGCATCTTTGAGCTGGTAGATTCCATTGAATTCTTTGTCTATTGATTTTCCCTGGGACAGTTATGTTCATATAAAGGGAATATTTGCCACCATAACCCATAACCAGAGGAGATCTGAGGTTGTATTAAGTGATAAATAAAACCATCTAAAAGCACAGAACAGTGAAGCAGGTTGTATATGATTATGTTTTCCTGGAGTGGTATTTCTCAGTGTCGACAAATGTTGATTGTACTGAGACTACAAGTAACAAGGATCTATAGACTGTGCTATAAACAAAATGTGTTTTCGTCTGTTGTGTTGTTCATCTGACTAAAACAGCAAGAAAATGCACATACAGAAAACATTTCTCCATCCTGCCCAACCAGATCTTAAAGGGGTACTCACTACAGCAATTTATTGTTTCACTTCCATAATGCTGGGGGACTCACAAGAGTCAGCCTGGAACAGGCCTGAGAGTCTATAGCCATGCTAGCGGCTCTGGGAGACAGTGTTATGTTGCCTAAAAAATGGCAACATGCTCACAATGACAATGCTAACATCCTGATGTTTAGCAGGTATAGTGTTTACTACTGTATGTTCACCATCTGAGTTTAGAGTATTAGCATGCTAACATTTGCTAATTTGCACTAAATACAAAGTACAGCTGAGGCTGATGGAAATGATATTATTTTTGCAGGTACTTGGTTATAAACCAAAGTATTGGACAAATAAAAATTTTGACCAAATGATGGCGCTAGAGAGAGGATCACGGCTATGACTATCCATCCAATAGTTGTTGAGATATTTTAAATCTGGACCAAAGTAGTGGACATTGCCATCCATAGAGCCATGCCACCAGCATAACTGAAAAGACTGGTCAAAATTGCAGCAGCAGAGGCCGAGATATCCTGACTTTTAGTCCCTAGTATGGCTCAAGCTCCAAAAACACTGGAGCCTACATTTCCCATAATGCAACTTAATAGGGAGGGTCTAATAACAAAAACCTTCCCTGCCTTCTAAATTCTTAGCTTTTTCAAACCCTACACCTCCAATTTGTAATGTAAGGTTTCTGTTAACGAGACTAAATGCCTTTACACACCGGGGACGTAACAAATGAACGACACGAAAATGCGAAATACTCGCCTGCGAATATTTACTCTACTACATCCAAAAGTAAACTAATCTACTCACTATCCTGCATCCGGGGGTGCTACTGCACACATTGTCCTTGAGTTCATTGTCTTTATCATTTTTGTGTCCTTTGTAATATAATACAGGGTGATGAGAAACACAAACAATCAATAGGTCCGGAGTTGTGATGTGACGTCTGTCCCTCACAACATGCTTGGTTGATGCCTTTACTCGGCGTGCAAAAGCTCAGAAAAATCAACCTTGTTTCGAAAAAAAATTACATCACTTATTAAATATATTTGCTTTCTGTGTGAAAGTATTCATGACAAAAACAAGAGTTCGAAAAACCATATTGATGAGTGAATTAATCGCACAAAAAAAACGCCTCTGGTGTGTAAAGGCCTTAAGAGTCTACAGCCACGCTAGCAGCTCTGTGAGGCTGTACTTTGGCACAGCGGTGCTTTGAGCTAAATGCTGAAGTCAGCATGCTAATATGTTCACAATGACAATGCTAGTATGTTAAGCGGGTGTAATATTTACCAGCCCGTTAGTTTAACATGTTAGCCCGTTAGTTTAACATGTTAGCATGCTATATACAATAGTTATCAACCTCGTGGTGGTGCTAGAGGAGAAGTCAGTGGATCACCAAAGTCAGCAAGATTCATCCTCTGGGGACCAGGAATTAAAAAGTGCCCCTTTAATCAAGCCAAAGACCATAAAACTCTCATTATCAGTCTTCTGTGAAAGTAAAACATATTGAGCAGAGCTTTCATTAACTTGCTGTAATGTTTTCACACCTGCCTCGTTCAGGGCTGCCGATTGTGGACTGTTTATGCCCTGCTTAGGTTGGTTGGTCTGGAGGTGTAAAAACATCCCAATTGAAGCAGCCAGACAGCGAGTGCTTGACAGTCTCGGCCTCTGTCCAGCTGAACCCCAGAGCAGTTCATTTGAGGTAAGACGGCGTCCAGGAGCCAGGCAAACAGACAGGGAATCATGTTTAATGAAGCTTACTGCAAGGTTTCTTTGTGCCACCACCACAGTACACGGTCTGCATGAAATGATGTTGCCATGATGGGTTCTGTCTGTCTGTCAGTCTGTCTGTCGGTAGACACATTCTGGGAAACAATAACTCTATAACAATCCACGATAACAACCTCACACTTCTGCCACAGACTCTCCCTGATCACATTTCGGAGCTCATATTAATACTGCCCATGTGTTATGTGAAGACAAGTATGACGTTACATAAATATGCACTAATTAATACACTGACTAGCATTATTAATGAGCTCATTAGTATAATTGCTTCTGTGTCATATATCATGGTGATTATGGGAGAGCATCAGGCGGCTAAAGTGACTCTTGTTTTAAGCTTGTAACACACCTCTGTACGTATGTTCAAGATCATTCATTTTTGTGTTTAGTAACTTGAAAACATTGTGTTGAAGAGCAAAACAGCAGCACACATGCATAATCAAGCACGGACAGAAAAAGGAGAGCTGAACATCATGTTGCAAGTAGAACCGACCATATTTAGTTTGTCTGCACAGCTGCTTGCTATGATTGAATTGTTTTCAATCAAAAGCTGAACTCTGCTGCTGAGCTGCTTTATTTATAAAGTAAAGTTTGCTTGTCAGTTGGGAAATGAAAACAACGTAAACAACGAAAAGTTAAAGCCTTCACACCCATTGCCCCAACTACCAACACAATACGATACATGATTCATCAGGATTCCTTGTCTGGGAACCATGAATGTCTGTACAAATTTCATGGTGCTCCAACCAATAGTTGTTGAGATATTTCAGCCTGGACCAAGTGGTGGACCGACTGACAGACCAACCAACAGACCAACATTGCCATCTGTAGAACCATGCCGCTAGCATGCCTAAAAACCTTAAATTAGCAGCAATGTCCGTGGAGATGTGCTCGGAGAAGCTAAGCTAATTAGCCGTTAGTGTCAGTATAGCTACTGATACACATTTCTTTCCAAGCCCCCTTCCTCCCTCAGTTTGAATGGCAGGCTTTCCATTTCAAACTTGTCTACAACATGTCACTCTGTGTGTGTGATGTCACTCTGTTTTTACATACTGAGTGGTACTGTTGTGACCAGTAAACTGATTTGATGTGCAAAATTGTTGTAGTTCTAGAGTACTAGAGTAAATGTACAAATGTACTGTATAATACTGTATTTATCACCATGCATTGTGTAGACAGGAAAAAAAAAGCACATTTGACAGCTGATTGATTAAAAGACTTACCTAAAATTGTAATTTATGCTGCATGGTAGTGAATAGTGAATGCTTTAGACCTTTGATTTTTATTGGTACATTTTGTTTTGGGACTTCACATAATTCCAAGACCAGTAGTGTCCAACTTCAATTTGAGCAGAGGTCTAATCAGACCAAATGAAAACACCTGTGTGGGTGTGTAGAGCCTTTAACCCATAGATGTCTCCAAAGATTTGGATGGATTCAATGAACTACCAATAGGCTAGGTAGGAAAATGACCTGAAACTGTATCAGCAGGATGCACCAGGGAAACTAAATGACATAAGGGGCTTTACTTAGAGGTTTTCTTACTGAGTCACTAAGGTACAACTGTGGCATCTTCATTACATCATATGGGGCAGGACTTTAGGAATGCCAATATGGGACAAGCAGTACTCAATAGAAAACAAACATACTATTCTTTTACCATGGTAAATTCAAGTGAAAGATTAAAGAAATTGTTATAGATTTATTCAACATCATTATAAATGCATACAAGTAGTTTTCAATGTCAGCACAAATCACAAACACACCCAAAAACATTCAGTACAGCTTTGAAGACTTCACTGTTATTTTTGGCACGCAACATTCAATCAACTCAAACAACTAAAATACTGGCTGACACGGTGAGGAGCTGATGAACTGGAATATGGGATCGCATCGGGTATTAAGGACAGGCCTGCATACAATAAGTGATATATTCTGAGTCCTAATTAAAGGTAGACTGCACTAAACCTTTCAGCCGCATTCTGAAGCAGCACACCAGATCAAAGGCTTTAGCTAATTAGCACTGACACCGCCAATATGGCCCGCCTTTCACACTTTCATTATGAATGTGTCCAACAGCTTCCTGGATAAGTACCCGAACACTGCTTTTCATGTTGTTCAAAGATAGGCCTTTTAATCCTTTAAATGATCATGAGTCTGTACTCCAGTCCTTAACTCCCTAACTTTTGCAGCTTTTTTTTTTTAAGATAATGAATGTGAAGATACATTAGAAAGTCATTACAGCAGCACCTGCAAGCTGCCACTTCAGGTCCACTCAGATGCAAAACACATCTAATGCAATGGCAGTCCACAGACAATGTGGTTTTATTATTAAAACTACCCTTTCACAGTAAGATTAACATCTCTTCTAATTTGGTCAACAGCTTTGTCTTGTCTAACTCTTCTCCCTGAGATTTCCAAACACTTACTCGGCACTGCAGAATGTATCAGATCTGTAATGTCTACATTTCTCTATGCATTCCACAACTGGGCTACTTACAAGCCAACAGTGCATGTCCTGGTGTACTGTGCAACCTTCCGCCCTTCTGCAACTACGGTACTCCCCAAGGTTGTTGCCTAGATGTCAATTAGCATGGCTTAAAGCAACATTATGCAACTATTTGATCTTAAAATTACAGCTTCACTTGGGCCCTGAACACCTGTTCTTGCACTATGTAACTTGGGTTGAGTGGGTAAGATCTCCCGCGAGAAGTGCATAACGATTTACGGAACTATGGGCGTTTTCACACCTAACCTGTTTGCGGACCAAAACCACCGCACCGACACCCTAACCCTAACCCTAACCCTTAAGAAGAGGTGGTCTCGGTCCGGTTCCAAACGAACTCTGGAGCGGTTTGTTTGTGGTGGGAACGTGATCCGACCTCGATCTGACCCAACTACGCAGTATACTGTATATACTATATACTATATACTGGCTCCTGTCGTCAGGTGTGCTTTGCCTTCTGCGATGTGGCAGAGCACGCAAACTGTTTCTAGTAGTAGCAGCTAGCCGGAGAATGAACCAGCAATGTTTCTCTCACAGAAATATCCACTAGTTCACAACACAGGACCTTCTGCCTGTATTTACTTTCTTCTTCTTCTTTGGTTTTAATGGTGGACTACAAACCATCGTCAATGGTGCATGCCGCCACCTACTGTTACTGTGTGTAACATCCCCAGACACATCTGACCAATATGCCGGCTCGCCGTTCTCACATGGTTTGTAGTGATGCATTTTAGTTCGCTTGGATTTTTCCTCTGTGTGAAAAGAAACCGAACTAAGGGGAAAATGGTCCAAGTTTACAAACTTATAAACTGATTTGGACCAGAACAAACAAACTATAGGTGTGAAAACGCCCTCAGTCACACATGGTTTTAGCTCAGAATTCTCACTATGGACATCAAGTGACTGAAGAGGATGATGACCGAGGAAGCTAAGGAGAGAAAAAGAGAGAGTGACCGAGCAAGAGGCTGGACAAGACTAAATCTTGGACTGGTTTTTAGTCGTTGGCGAGAGCTTCACAAAATAAAAGGCTGCAGGACAGACAGTGAGCCGGCCTTCTTGCTGTTGGACTAGTAAGTAATATTAGCTTGCTGTGTCTTGTGTGGTTGCACTTGCTTGATGTTTGGCCGTGTTAGCAAAGTTGTCGACTCGCTAGTTTTTGATCATCAGACCACCAAATCCAAATCCTTCAGCTTGTCAACAAATGCACGTGTACAGCTGTCCATGAGGGTGAACTGCACTCCCAAAACTGTAGGGGCACCAAGTCGCACAAAATACCCATTCTTGCATAATGTTGCTTTAAGCTATGCTAAGTCTTTTATTGGGCCTTCATCACAAAGTAGGGCACAGACAGAGGATGTGCCTTTAAAATTCACATGGACAAATTAAATTCTGGTCAGAAATGAACAAGCTTTCACCCAGAAAGTTACTAAAGCCAAATCCAAACAACAGCAGGAATGTACACCTCTGAATGTGAGTGTTATTACAACTTGGGTCTTAATTTTGTAGTTTCTATCTTTCTTTCATTTCTGTCAGTCATCATAACTTCGTATAGTATTCACCACAGTAGCATTGCTACAACAAAGTCTGATGGGGCAGGAAACCCCAGCAGTCATACAATGAGACAGGTTGTAAATAAGTCAACAGTTGAGCCAGATTATCTAAACCACTTTATTTGGCATAGATAAAAGGGACAGAACCTGAAATGTTGGAAAAGTTGGACTGTAAACTGTCAGGGATGTTTACAACGCATTATTTGGGTAATCATTTTATTGTTCATTGTGAACATTTGACATTATGTTCATATTAGCAAATTCCTGTTTGGGAGGGTGGGGTGATTTTGTTTTATTTTGCCCTAACCAATCAGTAGCGACTGTCGTATCAGTGTGACGAGTGTAAAGAGTGACGCTCCGCCAACGTCATTTTCAGTCAACACAGAAGCTGTGGTAGCAGTTGCTAAGGGCAGTTAACATTTATAAGAAATATTATAATTATATTTTATTATTTATTATAATAAATATGCAGATATAAGAGTTATTTCTGTAAGTTGACGTACAACAATCTGTATAGTTGCACTAATCTCAGCCATGTTTGTTGCCATTGACCTGTTGCTATTTTTCATGGATGTACCTAGGTAGCTAGCTAGCTTTGTAGGAAGACGTGATCCCCATTTTAAATCTTGCTTATGGATCTGTAATAGGTTGATGGTCTCTTCAGCTGGAGGATACAGCTGTTAATGGGCACAACAGCAGACCTGTATGAATCACAAAACAAATCAAAAATGTAGGCAGTGATTCAGAGGTCTTAAACAAGTCTGATCATCTGATCACTTGACTTCTTTTTAGTGGTGTCGCCATGTTCCCAGATCTCAGCAATTTACTTGGTAAGTACAATTTCATCATTAGCAAAAACACGATGGCCAAAACAACAGAAATACGACCCAAGACCAGAATAATTCTTTAATGAAAGTTTTATTTTTATTTAATTGCAACAGTAAACTGTCACTTTAATTTGGATCTGCCAACATGCAAAGTTACTTTTTGAAGCTTTACATTAGCACGAAGGGGCAATATGAGTATTTCATGTATGAGTAAGCAAAGGATGCACTAATTCTTCAGCAAACGGTTAAAATGTTTTTGATGAAGAGGAAGCTGTGATATTGTTGCAGTTGCTGCATTCATCATATTGATTCAGTATTTTTAAAGATCTATTTTGTCTCCTTTTACACAACCACCGTATGTGTAAACATCATTAGGCGGAGTTCTGTATGTCTGACTACAGCAAACCACTGTACAGGCCTTCTCATTAATCACTGAACATTTTTCACTTTTTGGATAGACGACAGGAACACACTGCAGCAGAACACTGATTTTCAGGAGTTTGGGAATGTTGGTGAACTTTCTTTCACCATACACCAGTTAAAGTGCTCAGAGTCACATGTTTTAGTGTTTCAAATTTGTTCCCACTTTAGAGACCAGACACTTTACAGTAACCTACAGTAAAATCACATTGGGTTCCCTGTAAACATTAGCTGCAGAGATAGAGTGGGTTTAAAGCACCCAGTGCATTAAGTACAAACACATCAATGTCCAAATTTGATTATTATAACACCATTAACTCTATAATGGTTACAAAATTATCTAGAGGAAAACATACATTTCTACTAGAAATGATCAAACTAAATGCTAATGAAGACCACATTATCTTCTGTAGGAAGGTTAAACATCACCCTTAGTTTATGTTTGATAGTTATCTCGTGATTCACCTCCATAACCACAATCTGAGTTGAAGGATAATTAATATACTTCCGATGTATCTGTAAGAACATCAAAGCTCTTTACCATTTCATGGGCTATTAATATATCATATCTTTCACAAATGACATTATTACATTTCCTGAGATGAAAGAATACTTTCTCTAAATCGCTGCCCGAACATGCATTAAACATAAAACATTCTCCAACTGATGAAAGTTTAAACAACTCCTTTTTTTGGCATATGAAGGCTTAGGAAATCGGCTGTAGTCAGGAGAGTGCTATTGTTTCACTACAATTTTTCTCTTTGAATGATTAGTCCCTTTGAGTAACAGCCAACTTATACATTAAAAATGTAAACATTTACCAAAGCTAGTTTCTGTTGTCGTATATGTGCAAACAAGCATTGCGTGACCCCCCTGTGATAAATGTCAAACACATCTCTGTGTGACAGCAGTAACCTTACATTATCATCACTGCTGTCACACAGTAACTGCACAATATAAAGTTACTTGAGTAATGTCACAGCTGTAGAGGACACACCTGTGAGGATTAATGCATCTCAGACAGCAGTGAATGTTGATCCAGCAGATCCAGAGCTGCACATCATGCTGGTCACCAGTGATGATGACCCCTCCCCCTCCAGAGCCTCTGCTCCAATCAGGCCCTGCCGGTGCAAGTTGAGGATGGAGTCAGCGATGATGCGGGCTGTTTTCTTCTGGTATCCCCCGGATGTCACCATGAGTATGGGCACACCCCGTCGCCTCGCAGCCCTGAACACAATCTCATCTCTCTTTACAATGCCCTAGCAGAGTGAGACGAGAGAAAAGCTTGTCTGTCAGTCTATCCACGGCTGCAGACAGTGCTAGTCATTTCTCTGAATTTTGTCATGCTGCTGGCTAAAGTTCCTATCTACGCTCCCTTCCTCCCCTGAGGAGGGAGAGGAGGCCTGGAGGAACACCCACCCCTGTTTGTCTAGGGATTGAGAGTGGGAACAGCTTGTGTCAAAAATCTCATTTATTATGGAGACATTTGTAGCACAAAGACTGAGTTTAAACATTATTAGGCATGACAGAGACACATGTCCAAGCAGAACTTTAAATAATAATTAGTAAAGCTGCACTAACCAGGGGTTTCTTTTTTAATTTTCAGGCCATTTACCAGCCCAAATCCCAAATTAGCTCTAGAGCACACATCAGTGTACCATCCCCACTAACACAATCTGCAGATTCACCCTATTTGCTCCAATTATTTTCTGGAATTTACAGGATCACTGGCAGGAAATCTCTGCACACAGGATGTAATACATCCAAATTTGGCTCGTGCGGATCAGCTCTCAGTATGCTTTCCGATTTCTTGACAAATTAGCTACATGAAGTGCTCACGTGAGTTGACCCAGCTGAGCCTGCCAGTTCTACATTTCTGTCAATACAGCACTGCAAAGAAATCATTTTAACTTTAACTAAAATGGTCAATCTTTTAAGATTTCTTAAGAGTGAACAGGGATGTAAACTGATCTGCAGACACATTGCTACAGATTGGTGTCTTCTATCCCTGTATGTAATGCCATCCAAAATAAACAAAAGTCACAAAAATGGCAGTTGTGTTAAGGTTAATTTTGGGGCATTTTGCCGTATATTTAACTTATGTGATAGTTTGATTGTTCCCATACTTTTGTCTCCTCCCCCCGAAGCTGAAGAAAATTAAGCACCCCTGCCCTCACATAAATCGATTCATTTTTATCATCTGTTAATAATATTGGTGAAACTACACATTTTTCATTTGATTCTGCTGTGCAAATGAACAATGCAAGCCAAACTGCTTTTTTACACACACGCACAAACACACACACACACACACACACACACACACACACACACACACACACACATCCACAAGGCTCTCCTGTGAATCTGTAAGGACATCCTGATATTTTGGATTTGATTGACTGTTTTTCTTTTCTTTCCTGTCAGAAGTCTGTTTTATGATAGTAATGTTGGTTGCCTGTCGGCATCAGAGCTCTCTGGGTTGTTTATTGTTCCCAAATGAATCCTTTTTCCTCCTGGTCATGTGCACCTCTGCTGCGTTGGCTCTATGCCATTGCCATGGTAACCACTGTTATAGTTGATAGTGGACATAGGAAAGATACAGGGAGACCAAGAGGGGACGTAATGCAACTAAAGTTTGAAGCTGAAGCCCAAGATGCTAAAAGATACACTCCCTGATTTTATTACAGAGTTGTGAAATGGGAAGAGTTATTTCAGGCATACAGGGTTTCCGTCTCTGTCATTCTTTCTACTGTTATAGTAGGCGAGACGCAATAAGAGAACCTCCACGGCTTGGGTGGATATGAAATTCTCCTTGTTGAATCATCAGTACAAAAGATGAGAAACTGTGTTAGAAAAAGCTTGTGTACATAAAAACATATGAGGAGAAAGTAACTACAACTCCCAGAGAGCCTTTTGGTGAAAAACATCCCATCATCACTGAGCTTAAAGTTGTATGTGCCACGAACAGCAAAAAGAAGTTTCTTTGTAGAAATCTGATAACACCTAACTTTAGGATTCTGGGTATCTGATGAATTCAGCAACTGTGGTGAGGTGTTTTGTTGATGTGCTACAGCGTCCGCAGCTGAGCTGAGGTATCATAATATTTAGGGCCATTCACCAGTGTTACTATGTTGGGGAATATTGAGGATATCAGTAAAAGAACTTCCAAACCTAAAAAAATAAAAACACTTCAAGAACCAGCTGCCCTTTCTGCAATCAGTGACCACTTTATTAGGTACACCTGCATAATCTATTGCAATTACGAAGTTTATAATGTTCAGTTTTTGGTGACATTGTAAGAAATGTGTCTATTCAATTCTATGTTTTTTACTGAGGTCATAGTTAAAGGTGGTGTTGCACTGGACTACATTATATTCAGAGGTGCTTCTAATATTTTGTCCTCCCTATTTACATACATGGGGGGGACAGAATATTAGAAACACCTATGAATAGAATGCAGTCCTGAGCAACACATCACTATGACCTGCTGAAACATAATTTAATCAACACCTCTATGACAGTGTCTAAAGAAAAACCCCTCAACATTATAGCATCATAAAGGTAAACTTCCTTCCAGCTCACTGTTGATGTTTTGAAACTCTAGTATGAACTGTAAAGAGGAACTCTGTCACTACAGGCTGATCAATACTCACTTCTGGAATACAGGAGTGTTCTGAGTGTCTGACAGAGCAGGTGCAGTACCTGTGGTGATATGGAGAGTCCTCCGAGGGGGTCCCCATCCAAGATGTCTGTCCCTGCGTTGTAGACGATGATGTCAGGTCGGACCTCGTTCAGCGCTCCTTCAGAGTGGAGCTCCACCTTCTGAAGGTACTCCGAGTCTTCAGTGCCCCAGTCCAGCTCCACCTTCCTCTTTATGGCTCCTGGAGGTACAGAGAAATGGAGACGGGAATGGTGCATTATGGATATCTATGCTGATAGGCATCACAAAGCTACAGAACATAGCTGCCTGTTGTCTGTGTTTCCCTGTGCAGTTTGTCCCTTTTCCTCTTCCGTCCTCCCTCTGCCCAGGTGTGCTACATCTGATTGGTCAATGAGGTGCACCTGGCCTGGGAATGAAGCGCTTAAAAGCTCCTGTGCCAGTATCAGAGGACAGTCTTCTGATGTGGGGACTGCTGAGGCCTGTACTACGAAGCAGGATTTGGGGTTAGCGAGGTAACTTCAGGTTTAACTCTGGGTTTTCAGGGTTACAACGGTGGTTCACTTCTTACCAGGATACATGCCATGGTAACTTATGCTGCACGCCTAACCTTCTCCGGTGCAGGTTATGTTCGAGATAACAGATCAACGCGTGTAAAAGCACCACTTACTGACCAATCAATTCTCTTGGAAAATGGCATCACCATTAGAAAATCCTGTGGAGCTTGGTGTGCAGATCATGAGAGGAACTCTTTATATGAGAGATAGTTTCTCATCGGAGGGACTGACTTATCTGTGTCAGCTCCTTGCAAGCAAAGTCAAAGCCATTTCATTGTGCTTGTGTATCCCAATATCATCCTACAACAGAGACTGATTAAAGCACTAAAGTCTTTTACTTGTTGTACTTATATATGAATATGATATGATATGAATGTAAGCCTATTTACCGATTTGAATTATGTTTTTATATTCATTTTTATTTGCTCCCAAGTCCGTTTGACATCACCGTGGTTGCAGCTGAAAGAATAAGGATAAAATTGGCATACACGCCATAAGAATACATCTAAGCAACACATTCATTTAATGGAATACTACTGATGGGACAGTGATATTATAAGCCTGTTAACACAGTCGAGCTGTCCTTCCTGAATTTGGCAGCTGCAGTTGTGTTGCTTTTAGCCTGGACAATGTGTTTAACTTCTTCGTATTTCTCTAATATTACAGTTTGCTCTTTGTTGGTAAAATATGCCGCTCTGCTGCCAGTACACTTGTCATGTTTGTGATTGGTCATATTTTGCAAACGCCACCCCTTTTATATGAATGCGCTCATGGCTTGATTGGGAAACCCTGGGTTGACTTACCGAGTTGATAACCACCGTCGTGTGACTGCTTAGCGTGGTCGCGGTTGTTAGGCTTAGTGAAGCCAGACAACGATAACTTGCTGCCTCTCGGCCTGGGGTTTTGTGTGGCTGTTGTGTTTTGACTTTGTGTCTTTTGGTAGCCTTGATTTAGTGTCATGGTTATTTGTTTGTGTTTATGTTAATAAACCCCATGGATCTGGTTGTTTTTAAAGGTGTTTCTCTGCGGTTGATCTGGGTCAGTGGTGGAGGGTTTGTTCGCCCATAGGGCCACCTAAGGGTGGGGAGTAACGCAATAAACCAACCAATATAAAACAGTAGCAGTTATAGACGTAGGCTGGTAATTGCTGCAGTATTTCATGCAACAGGATTTCTTTGAACACAGGCAGAGAAAAGGCTTACAAAATGAATTTCTGATAACTGAATTCATATGAAATGGTCAGGTAGGTAATTGTGTTTCTCTATCTATAGAATACTCAGATATGTAAATCTGCAGCAGCACTTTAATTAAATAGTATGTACATTTTCAATAACTAATGCAAATGATGAAAAAAGGTTAATTAGGACACCTTTATGTTTAGAAATTTTAAACAGAATTAAGCTGCAAAAGCAATAGCATGTGAAACAGAGTTCTTGGTAGTTTTTCAAGTCTAGTCCTGCTAGTTTTTCAAGAAGACTTGAAACAAAAAAAGTGTCCAAAAAGTGTAAGCTTTGGTCTTTGAAGGGACAAGGAAATAAATGTATCTTGGAGGAAAAATATTAAGCAGAGTGGGACTGTGTGGTTTTTTATCTTAAACAAGCCAGAATGTACGTTTATTTCACTTTCTTAAAAGGGAGAAATTATTACAAAATGTCTTAAATTCAATTAATTGCAGAAAAGAAGATAGCTGAAGGCTGGGGAGAAATTTAAAGGCAGGACTGTGACGTTTGGTCCGCAGAGTATTGGTAGAATTGGGGTTAAATAGTAACGTGGTTGCTGTCAGATCAGCTTTAATGTATTAATGTAATGTATGTAACTTGTGTAAAAGCCATGATTCTAATGTTGCATGGACTCCTGCATGACAGATTCCCTGCTGAGTGCTAATAGAGTGAGTGGTAATGCAGAGGGAACTCACAACATAATTCAAATGACATCTAGGGGCCACGAACCTCTAACCAGGCACCAGGAGCAGTGTTGAACTTATCGTGACACCAGAATGCAAGCACATGAGAACACTAGAACTACAAGAACCTGTCTGAAGATATTAAGCTTACAACATTTCTATGAATTCAAAAGGTGAAAAAGCAAGTTTGAGAAGAAAATTGATGGTGCTTTCACTCACTTTTAGCATATCCGTCCCCGGGATAGATGTAGCGATTATACATGTCCATGATGAATACACGTCTGTCATCCAAGAAGTCACGCTCGTGTCCATTTCCCTTTAACAGAACCAACAACGACAACTTTCCTTTAAAAACATAAAAGCACTTTGATGCGGTCTCTGCTTCTTTAAACATCATCCAACACTGACAAACTGAATCAAGTAATTGGTTTTTCACCCTCGATGATGCTTCATTCATGTGTAATACAAAGAAGGCGATAACTCACAGCATTTTGACAGTTCACTACATCACTTGACTGTGCCAAGGTCCACACAGGTGTCACTCAGACCCATTTATTTACCTGGGACACACTGCGCTGACTGACAGCACCAGATCAGGGGTAAATAGTCGTGACGACTGTAGGTATTAAATGTTAAAAAAAAGTCAAGGCTACTCCATCACTTTTCATTTCCTTCCCTCCATTTGTCACCCAAAGTGTCTGGCTGCTGTCAGGAGGAGATTAGGCATTGTGCCAAGTCTGGTATTACTGGATGAAAAGGAGGATGTATGGGACAAGCAGGACAATTTGGTGTCAGCTGAACATCATGCCCAAGTGACTGTATAATCCATTGTTGAATGTTATTTAAAATAAATTAAAAAGGTTGCTTGTGTGGTTCAGCTGGTTCTATATGGGGCTTTTTCCCTCTCATTATTCAAGAGCGTGGTCAATTTCAGAGCATGACTTATTGATTTCACATTCAGATTTTGTAATGCTTTCCCTCAAAACCATGCCCTCGCATTCAAATACTCAGACTGGATGCCTGCACTCAGATACATTGTTGCTTGCACAGATTTCTGCTTCAGCCCTTCTCCTCGCACTCAGGCTGCTTCTGTGTGCTCATGAAACGTCTGCTCTCACATTTCTGCTCTGCTCTCACATTTTTTGTGCAACAATCCTGTCAAAATCCTGCAACTAACAGAATGCCATGATCCCTGTCTCATTGCGGTCTCGTACTTCTTAGAGCGATTCCTTACGAACGGTGTGCTATATGGCTACTATCATATGTAGCCTAGCTATTATAGTAAAAAGAACAGGCACTGGTATATATAATAACTGTCCTTTTATTTTGGAAGTCATAAAGAAAGCAAGGGAAGTACATATAATAAAGCCGTGGAGGGCGAGAGTGGATGAACCCGGATAAAAAGTAACCGCCCGTACGGGACGCTCCAAGAAGTAAAGCGAATGCCCCCGCAACAAGGCAGGGATAATTTCATTGGTCAACACTACACCTGACATTCTATTGGTTGGGGGATTTTGACAGGGTTGTTGCACAAAAAAATCCGAGAGCAGAGCAGAAATCTGGAGTAGACGTTTCATGAGTGCAGGAGAAGGGCTGAAGCTGGAGCGCAGGAAATCTGTGCAACAATATACACCGATCACCCATAACATTATGACCACTGACAGGTGAAGTGAAGAACATTGATTATCTCGTTACAATGGCATTTGTCAGTGGGTGGGATATATTAGGCAGCAAGTGAACATTTTGTCCTCGAAGTTGATGTGTTGGAAGCAGGAAAAATGGGCAAGCGTAAGGATGTGAGCGACTTTGACAAGGGCCAAATTGTGATGGCTAGATGACTGGTTCAGAGCATCTCCAAAACTGCAGCTCTTGTGGGGTGTTCCTGGTCTGCAGTGGTCAGTACCTACCAAAAGTGGTCTAAGCAAGGAAAACCGGTGAACCAGTGACAGGATCATGGGCGGCCAAGGCTCATTAATGCGCGTGGGGAGCGAAGGCCGCGTGGTCTGATCCAACAGAAGAGCTACTGTAGCTCAAATTGCTGAAAAAGTTAATGCTGGTTCTGACAGAAAGGTGTCAGAACACACAGTGCATCGCAGTTTGTTGCGTATGGGGCTGCATAGCTGCAGACCTGTCAGGGTGCCCATGCTGACCCCTGTCCACCACCGAAAGTGCCTACAATGGGCACATGAGCATCAAAACTGGACCACGGAGCAATGGAAGAAGGTGGCCTGGTCTGATGAATCACGTTTTCTTTTACATCATGTGGATGGCCGGGTGCGTGTGCGTCGCTTACCTGGGGAAGACATGGCACCAGGATGCACTATGGGAAGAAGGCAAGCTGGCGGAGGCAGTGTGATGCCTTGGGCAATGTTCTGCTGGGAAACCTTGGGTCCTGCCATTCATGTGGATGATACTTTGACACGTACCACCTACCTAAACATTGTTGCAGACCAAGTACACCCCTTCATGGAAATGGTATTCCCTAATGGCAGTGGCCTCTTTCAGCAGCATAATGCGCACTGCCACACTGCAAAAATGGTTCAGGAATGGTTTGAGGAACACGACAACGAGTTCAAGGTGTTGACTTGGCCTCCAAATTCCCCAGATCTCAATCCAATCGAGCATCTGTGGGATATGCTGGACAAACAAGTCTGATCCATGGAGGCCCCACCTCGCAACTTACTGCTGCTGCTAACGTCTTGGTGCCAGATACCACAGCACACCTTCAGAGGTCTAGTGGAGTCCATGCCTCGACGGGTCAGGGCTGTTTTGGTGGCAAAAGGGGGACCTACACAATATTAGGCAGGTGGTCATAATGTTATGGCTGATCAATGTATCTGAGTACAAGCATCCAGTCTGAGCAGAGCAAATCTAGGCGAAAGCAGAGGCTATTTGAGTGCGAGGGCAGGGTTTTGGGGGAAAGCATTACAAAATCTGAACGTGAAATCATTAAGTCATGCTCTCAAATTTAAATACCACGCTCTTGAATAAAGACAGGAAAAAAGCCCTGTAGTTCTACTACAAATTTGAAGTAAAGATCAAGCGATGCGATGCTAAGCTCAGATATTAAAGGAATAGTTCAACATTTTGGGAAATCTGCTTATTCCCTTTTTTGCCAACAGTTAGATGAGAAGATCGATGCCACTCTCATGTTTGTGTGTCAAGTATGAAGCTGGAGCCAGGAGGCGATTAGCTTAACTTAGCATAAAGACTGGAAGCAGGGGGAAACAGCTAGCCTGGGTCAGTCCAAAGTTCAAAAATACGCCTCGCTAATTAAAAAGTTGCATCTCATTTGTTTAACCTGTACATAATACTGTAGTTGTAAAAGTGTTTTTTTCCAGGTAGTTACGTGCTGTAACAATTTCTTAGCGTACAGCATGCTGGAGCAGTGACCGCCTGGAGACTTCTCCTCATCATTAGGTTGCCAGGCAACCAGCGACAACAGAGACACTGCACAGTGTGAGTTCTGGGGGGGACAAATAAACTGTTCGTCAAGAGTTTGTTCTATGCATCCGTTCATATTTTCTTTTGGCTGTTAATAGTTGTGAAAAAATCTTCAAATCCTGCACACTGTCAATCACTTGTACTCTATTTTCTCCAACACCAACACCAGTTCTCAGCCAACGACTCTGCTTCTGTCTGGAGGGGGCTCAGGCAGATTACCAGCTACAAACCTAAGTCAGCAGTGCCTATCACGCCGTCCCCCGCGCTGCACTGGGACACTCTGACCATGTTATGGTTCACCTGATTCCTACATACAGGCGGAAATTAAAGATCTCTAAACCTGTTGTGAGGACATCAAAGCAGTGGACCAGTGAAGCCATGGAGGATCTTCGTTCGTGCTTGGACTGTACTGACTGGGATGTTTTCAGGACTGCTGCCAACCGTCTGGATGAGTTCACAGAGGCTGTGACATCATAAATCAGCTTCTGTGAGAACTGCTGTTTACCATCATGCACCAGGGTGAGTTACAACAATGACAAACTCCGGTTCACAGCTAAGCTCAGACAGCTAAGGTTGGAAGGAAGAAGCGTGCAGGAGTGGGGACAGGGCCAGGTTTAAAATGTCAAAGTACAGGTTTAGCAAGGCGGTGAGAGAAGCTAAACGACTGTACCCTGAGAAACTCCAACACCAGTTCTCAGCCAACGACGCTGCTTCTGTCTGGAGGGGGCTCAGGCAGATTACCAGCTACAAACCTAAAGCCCCTCACTCCATTAACGACTTGCGCCTGGCCAATGACCTGAATGAGTTTTACTGTCGCTTTGAAGGTCAATGGGACAGTCCTGGCACCATCCCCCGTGGCACCATCCCCCGTGACACTATCCACCAGCTCCATCCCACCATCTCCACCTCCCCCATCACAGCAGGGGCCTGGGCCCCCCCCGGAACTGCCCACCTTAGAGGCCCCCTCCTCCCCCACCACAGTGACGACTCTCTCCATCTTGGAGAGAGATGTTAACAGACTGTTCAAGAGGCAGAACCCCCGCAAAGCAGCCGGACCTGACTCTGTCTCTCCCTCCACCCTGAAGCACTGTGCTGATCAGCTGTCTCCGGTGTTCACAGACATCTTCAACACCTTACTGGAGACATGCCGTGTGCCAGCTTGCTTCAAAACTTCCACCATCATCCCTGTCCCCAAACAGCCAAGGACAACAGGACTTAATGACTACAGACCCATCGCCTTGACCTCTGTGGTAATGAAGTCATTTGAGCGCCTTGTGCTTTCCCACCTGAAAGCCATCACTGACCCTCTCCTGGACCCACTGCAGTTCGCCTACAGAGCCAACAGGTCTGTGGACGATGCAGTAAACATGGCCCTCCACTTCATCCTCTGGCACCTAGACTCCTCAGGAACCTATGCCAGGATCCTGTTTGTGGATTTTAGCTCTGCCATCAACACCATCATCCCGGCTCTGCTGCAGGACAAGCTCTCTCAGCTGAATGTGCCTGACTCCACCTGCAGGTGTATCACAGACTTCCTGACGGACAGGAAGCAGCATGTGAAGCTGGGGAAGCATGTCTCTGAATCCCGGACAATCAGCATCGGTTCCCCTCAAGGCTGTGTCCTTCCCCCCTACTCTTCTCCCTGTACACCAACAGCTGCACCTCCAGTCATCAATCTGTCAAGCTCCTGAAGTTTGCGGATGACACCACCCTCATTGGGCTCATCTCTGGTGGGGATGAGTCCGCCTACAGGAGGAAGATTGACCATCTGGTGACTTGGTGCCGCTATCATTGAGTCCATCCTCACCTCCTCCATCACCATCTTGTACGCTGCTGCCACTGCCAAGGACAAGGGCAGACTGCAGCGTATCATTCGCTCTGCAGAGAAGGTGATTGGCTGCAATCTGCCTTCCCTCGAGGACCTGTACACCGCCAGGACCCTAAGGCATGCAGGAAAGATTGTGGCTGATCCCTCCCACCCCAGTCACAAACTCTTTGAAACACTCCCCTCCGGCAGGAGGCTGCGGTCCATCAGGACCAAAACCTCATGCCATAAGAACAGTTTCTTCGCGTCTGCAACTGGCCTCATGAACAATTCATTTTTTATTGCTAATTTCTCTATTTTATATTTGTATTCTTGACTTGCTTTTTTTACAGTACTTGCTTTTAGTGGCTTTATTTAAATATCTGTATATATTTATGCGTATTTATGCACCTATACACCAAAGCAAATTCCTTGTATGTGAAAACCTACTTGGCAATAGATCTGATTCTGATTCTGATCTTATTCTGCTGTGTTCACAGTGCCCTGTGCGATAAATACAGTAATGACGGTAATAGAAATAGTTGATGGTATTGTTGCCATCAGCATGCTTCACCGCGGTATACAGTAAAATCAGTACACCAGGACATCTCTAGTCTATATAAAGGGTATAGACCATTGTGAGTTCTGGGTTTTAGTTTGTGCTGTACGGATAAACCAACAAACTCACATTGCACTGAGGACTCATACTTCCTTGAGACAATGACTAAATCACCATGCAAGTGAATGCTCTGCTCTGCCTCCAAAAGACAGACTGAGACTATAAATCAGCTCATATGCTGCCTGAGGTCCTGCTGCCTGCAGTCTTATTAGTCTTATCCTCCCCCCACATACTGTACAATAAAAGATTGCTGTTTCACTGCCATTTGTTAGTGTCAGCCAAAAGCCTTCGCTGCTGGCTTCAAACAGGCCTTTCATTCAGTTCTTTAAAACAGATATCCTCCCTTACCAAGTTCAAACATCTGTATTAAATATTAGAACCATCTATCACTACTTAACAAAACACAATCAAAAGAGCATTTCCTTTTTCCTCTAAAAGGAACAGAAAGGATGTTGTTTGCAGTAAATGTCCATTTCCAGATGAAAGGATATTGGTGAGGAGCGAGTGATGATCAGCTGCCTTTCTTCAAAATTCTACACATGTGCAGCATTTATGTTCATTTAGTATCAGTATTAACATCAGTGTCAGTGGTAATAACACATTTCTAGACACATTATATATATTGGATAGAGACAGATAATGGATAGACTTAAGTGATGTATATAGAGAAACAGTATATTAGCTGCTGGGGCAGATCAGAAATGGATGATTTACAGAGATATACTAACAGGTAATATGAGTGAAAATTTCATGATCATTTGGACTGTAGTGTGTTGGTTTGTTGGACTGGACTCCACTATATTGGAGTGTTTTGAATATGTTTCCATTTACAGATGGGTGACAAATGAAAGGAAAAAAACTAGACCACATTTAAATTCTGCTTTCATTTTATTTATGGCACTATGGTGGTGTTGAACTGCAGATAGTTATTGTATGGATCATTGTGGTGACAAATAACACAATGACTGTAGGATCTTCAACATGCCAAACAACAATATGTTTCCTCCGAGAAAAACTCTCCACAGGATTCCCAAACTCTCAAACTGTTGTGTGTCATGACGGGGAGAGCACTGTGTTTAAAGGGGATGAGAGTTAAGAATGTCACTGGCCATGACTGTCACAGCCTCTAACATACCCACCTATAATGTATGATAATGTATTCTTTCTGATCCCACCCTGTATCCACCCTTCTGCACACAATCTGCACAGTGCCGCAGGGTTCACAAAAATAGAGCCTCAAGTGTCTTAGTAAGGTGTTGTTCCACTACTACTTGTACTGGAGCCTCCATAACAGCTTCAATGCTCTTTGGCATAGATTCTCCAGTTCTATAGAGCTCTTAAAAAAGATATTCCCTCATTTCGTGTATTGATGATGGTGGTGGAGAGCACAACTATGTTGAGACATACATTACTGTAGAACTGTCTGAAAAACACCCCCATTTCTTTTAATGGGACAACGGTGGGGGGGGGGGGGGTTCCACGTTGGGCTGCATGTTTGTATGAAAGGTGCTATATAAATAAAGCTAAGTTGAGTTGAGTTCCTACTCAGAGGGCAAAAAAGAAAAACGGTGAACCAGACTCAACTTTCGCTACAACACAATGCAACATCATCACTGCTTCGGCTAATCAAGTACATGCAAGCACACATTCCTTGTAGATTACTTTGTAACATGAACAGCGTAATTGAACTGTTTTCTTGGCGATAATCGCGACAGAGGATAAAGGATTTCTCATCAACTGATATGCAGTGTTTTGGTGTCTGATGAGCCTTAAAACACATGGTTCTATTTATCAAAGCAAAATTGTATTTCTCGCCTCACCATGCCTGTAAATACATGCCATCACCAATGCAGCGCAACGCTGTTTATGGTAACACAGTGCTCCACAATCTTTTTCCTTTAATTTGTTACTCATCCACATGTAAATAAAGTGAACAAAATATTAGAAATATATATATGATATAATGCAGTGCAATACATCAACAACACCTCAGAATGTACTATAGAAGAGAGTCCATATACAAACGGTTAAAGTAGTAGTGGTGTTTGTGTTGTTGATGGAAAGGTCAACTATCACTGTTTGTCTTTATTTAGTTAAGTGTTACATTTA
Source organism: Macquaria ambigua (assembly GCA_008360985.2). Lineage (NCBI taxonomy): Eukaryota > Metazoa > Chordata > Actinopteri > Centrarchiformes > Percichthyidae > Macquaria > Macquaria ambigua. The sequence continues at coordinate 86,070 of VMKM01000509.1, forward strand.
ACTGTGGATGGTCCATAAAAATGATTTGACTCATGAAATCATCCTCTGGGTGCCTTATCACAGACACACACAACTCACAGCTCATAATAGACAGCTAGGAATACGGCTTCACAGCAGGGCTCCAGCCAAAATCAAACTGAAGCTAAAATTGATCATTACTGTTTTGTTGTTCACTGGGTGAATAAGCAACACAGCTGTCTAGGCCATAATCGTAATTTATGTGAGGACAAGAACACTTTAAGTGTCATGTTCCAGGGTTGTAATTAAGATTTTACTGCATATCCTCAATATTTCTCTTTTCCCAATTATCTGCTGAGAGGGGCACTTCAGGCCCATCTCCATGACTTTATGCAGATTTGCTCTTTTGTTTTTCTTCATGAATTATTTACTCAGCATCTGTATTGATCCCCTGCTTGTCTCAATAGGTAAAGGCACATCATTACCAATGAGCCATAGCTCAAAATGAATAAAGCTCTATTCCTGGAATATAGCCATGGACCTCTGGAACCTTGAGACATCATCAATGTTAACACAATTCTCAGGGCTAATTGGTGGTAGATACAAGTCATTATGTTGAAAACATAAAGACTAAAATATGATAATCATTATTCCAAAATTGTTGAGTCATTGTTCTCTACAGCTGGGGTGAGCTTAGTCGACTAACAGTAACCTGATAAACAAGACATGTAGCAAAGAGGAAGCACATACTGTACAATATAAACATAGTAAGAGATGATCCACACTTGGTCTAATCTCTGCACTATTACGTGTGTTTTCTTGTGAGTTTGAACCAACCAACCAAGTTTGGATCAACTGATGATCAGCTGATGTGGCATGCATGACTTCTGTGTCCTGCTTGAAGTGACACAAAGATTCCATCTCTTCTGTTCTATTAAGAACTGGGAACGCTGTTTGGAGGGACTTCTTTCTTAGCTCCTACTTAAAAATAGGTTCTCTCCCAGCAGAAGAGGAAACTTGAGTGACATAAGTATACGGTCGAACACATGAGCTGGCACCCGCCATTTTCAAAAACGTGTAAAACATTAGCCGTGTAAACAACAGCTCGTTGCGGTAGTCTTAAAAAATGGAACACATGGACAAATGGACCGACAGTTGTAGCTGTTGTTGTTGTTATATGTCACGCAGAAGTGATGTTGCTATACCAACTCACTTTAATTCAGTTTTATTTATTCAATTCAGTTTTATTTATATAGCGCCATATCATAACAAAGTTATCTCAGGGCACTTTTTCTAGTAGAGCAAGTCTAGACCGACTCTTTATATTTACAGAGACCCAACATTTTAGCGTTCCTATTGCCGGTGCAAATGCAAACGGAAAAAAAGCCCTTGAAGGCATGTAGTTCTCGGGGGAGCTCCCCAGTGGGCAGCCTCCAGTTCGTTTGGTCCGAAAACGGCTAGTGTCAGAGTGGCCAAATGCTAAGAGAGACTTTCTTTTACGGTGATAACCAAGTTATGAAAAAAATGGAACAGTGGTCAGTCTGTGGTGATAAATCAAGTGCAGTGGCTATTTGTGTTTTAATTTTCTCCTCCCATATTCAGTGCCTCTGAACAGGAACTCCTTAAAATACATATTGCATGAGAACAAACACACATTTTTCAGCGTTGCCACTTTTCTTCCATTGTAAAATCTTGGTGCAGTGCTATAGTAAACAGAGACAAATGCAATTTGACTGTTTAGGGGCCGCTTTGTAAATATCCCCCTTAAACCCCTGGCCCTGAACACTGACCTCCCTCTGACAGTGGCAAGCAAAAACAGGTCTTTCATAAAGGCAGCAGTAAGATTTGACAGTGCTGTTCGACCTCTGCTTTTGGGTCTTGACAAGCAACTTCTTGTGGTCAAGCAAATAATGACTGCCCTCTATCAGTAGCAAAGGTGGGAGTTACATTAAGTTATTATAGCATCTCAAACCTCTCAAAGCTTCTATGTGGAGTTTTCAGAAAGTCCTTGTTAGTAATGACACCGCTGGCTGTTAAGTGAACTGCTGTCAGCATCCTGTTGCTGGCACGATTAATACATGTAAAATGCTACATACAGTAGCTTTAAGGCAGAGCTAGAGGTGGTTGATTGGGCATAGCAGTTTCATGTCCTGTCTCCTAACAACAAACAATGTTGGTTTCTTTTAAACATTGGCGGTGATGTTTCTCTAACCTTTATCATGACCAGGTTCTTTACCTCATTAATCAAGTATTTTTAGTTGCCTAATTAACCAGAACACAGAGGTGGCATACGAAAAAACACATATTAGTTGTGTTTGGAACAGTCATATGAATTGTGTTGGCACTAGCAAATTACCTATTTTGTCATTTAGGTATAATTAAAATACAGAGAAATGTCTTTTATAGTGTTGAGATTATTGACATGATTGTATATTTAAAGTGGGTTAAACTGAAGCCAGATCATCAAACTATGCCTCATCTGTAAATCTGTCTTTCTATATGTCATGTCAGTACTCATCAAAGCCTTCTGTTGGTGTGTTTGCTAAGATGACAATGTCAGATACAGACTGTATCTGACAGATCTGCCTGAGCTCAGCTAGTTGCTGATAAAGTCTGTGTAACAAACATACACTGATCTCAGAGGAAGCAGCTTTGTCCCGCAGTACCACAGGCCTTCTGCTACCCTCATCCATCCTTTAAATCTCACTCAAGTTATAACCTGCCACTCACCAAAAACAGGCTTTCTGTCTATTCACAAATCATAACATAGAGATGCCAGTGGACAGACCTTTTGTAAATGCCCAGTTTACCATCTTTAATCTAGACTATGAAAAACACTAGGTATTGGCTTTGATGACAATTCAATAAAACCTCAAAACTGGTTCTCAAATGACCAGACAACTGTAACTAGAACAAACGTTACAACCCTCAGCATAGCCCTAAGTAAACCCTTACTTCTGGGCTGCTGAGAAAATCAAGAGTACAGAGTTTCTCTAGTCAACACAGGGAGAAAAGCGGCCCGAATTACTTTATTCAAGTCAAAGAAAGGACAGAGATGACATTTTAAGATCCTCAACTGGGAGCAACAAGGGAGAAACACTTTTTTGTACTTATAGTTCAGATAGAATCAAATATAGCTCTGATTTCTTTTGATCAAGATTTTCATGTTTGTGAAAGATTTTAATTAATTTTAGAAGTGAAAAGCTTCTGATTTATTATTGGTTCATTGGGGGATTTTACACAACATCTTTAATTTTATCCTCACAATAATTAAAGTCAATGGGAGAAGGTCACATTGGTCAACAGACTGGTAAGAACAAAGATAAAAAGATATAGATGGCAGCTTTGTGTCGTAGATTAGTCATGTAAGACTGTGTCCAACTATAAATCCCTGCATACTGACTGATTTTGTGGCTGCTTCAATATAATGTGTTTAAAATCATAAAAAATAAAAAGATATTTCAACCACACACATCACAGTCAACAAGCCCAAACATGCAAGTGGCTGACATTACTGCAGATATCCCAGTGATAGTCCAATATTATCCAAAGCTGGTATGCACTCAGCTGTTTGCCAGTGGAGATGTCTTTAGATACATTCCACTGAATACAACAGTAAGGGCCAATTTTGCCCGCAGGGAGCCTCATTGATTGGTGTGGTGGTAAAAGGGGGGTTATCTTGTCATCAATGTCAGCTCCTAAGCAGCGATGCACGTTGACACAGAGATGTGTAATGGTGTCGGCTCACCTGATGAGCATCCAGATCGATGATGGTAGCCCTGGAGATGCCTTCCACTCTCTCAAACAGAAACTGAGAGATGAATGGAAAAATATTTGCTTTCTCTCTGAAGATGACCCATTCACATTTCAGATTCTCGCCAAGGGGCTCCAAAGTAAAACTTATATTTTAGAGATGAAAATACATTTACACAATTACATTTTGGCAAAGTCAGAATTACAGGTCACGTGACATCCACCGACGCAAAAAGATTTTTTCTCACACACAACCATTACAAAGGAAACAGCTGTAAAACAATGACTACATTTTCATAAATGTCACAAAACACTCAAAAATGACCAAAATCTCATGAAAAGACCAAAACAACAATGCACTAGTCTTTTTCTCAATACTTTCTGACTTACCTACCTTGTCTGTGGCTCTCAGCCCCAAGTCCATTGATTTCTGCTAAAGACCTACATCTTTAAAAACTGCTCACAAGTATTGTTTCATTTTTTAAAAAGGCTCAATAATTTCCATAAACAGCTGGACACTGTAGCTTTTAACAAACGTTACTCAAACGGGAGTAAATAGTGCATTTGTTGGGGACTATTTTCAATTTAATACACATTTAAATTGGATTTAAAGACGACGTAGACGGGAGTCCAGTCGTAGGTACCTACAGCGTATAGTTTACGCTAGACGCATGTATATATGTATATATATATATGTCTTTTATTTACTTTGTGATACAGAGCGACATTGAGCTACAAACATGGATTTATAGAAATGGACTTAATCCAGGTAACTTATAACGTTATTTCGCTGTTTTTCATACTGAATAGGAGACTACGGCTTGCAATCGCTGCGTTTATGTTCATTCATTCAAACAGAGCGGCGATCATGATGAGTAGAAGGTTTGCAGTGTATTCGCTTTGTTAGATGTTTGTTACTGAAAAGAAGAAAACTACTGAGAGTCTTTCTTTAACTTCTGTAATGTTGACTTCACTCTTCACTCTCAACAAGCTCCACCGGCATCAGACACATGTAGAGGAAAACACAAGCAGCCCATCACAGTTCTTGCAGTCCCCACGTGGCGTCGATGCCGTAGCCCTGACCTGTAGTTACATTTTTGAGGAGTCGCACGTCAGCTACATTGAGCCTACGGTGTTACCTCAGAGCCCCTTCACACAGAAGTATGAATCCAGCTTTAGAGCTCTACTGAGTACTGAGGACGGTGTATGTGGGGTTGACCCAAAATAAACTACAGTGTGTGTGTTCATGGTAACGAAGCGGCATGTCTGCCAGTGCAACAGTGTGCTTCACTGATGTGGTTTTAATCGTTTTTGGAGAACAGCAGCAGTCTAAGCCTGAGGAATAAGATATATTATGTTTTGACTTCACAGGCAATACTTGTTAGTAAGATCAGTTCATTGTTGGTGTTGGTCTTTTCATCAGATTTGTTGACAATAAGAAAAAAATAGAATATTACCAGCCTTATCGTTTTAAGCCTTATAAGTCAGAGCCGTATCAGAGAATTATTTTTGTGCCATTCATGTGTGTGGGGAGTTTATGGAATGCCGTTTTAGTCAATATTAAATAAATAAATAAATATGGCTATGAAATAAATACTGAAATAAATGAATTAGGCAATAAATATATAAATAAATGTAAATATAAATATATAAAACATTGTGATGACGTCACAGATTTTTAAATCACTTTACAATTTATTTTTACAAATATAAAACCTTCATGGATCAAAAATTCATAATAGAAAGAGTCATAATCGACCTTGTTTGCAGTTCGAGGTGTCCTGTCAACAGTTTTACAGATGTCTCTTTTACTATTGTGGCCTACGGGGAAAATGCTTTTTGGGCCGCAGGGGGATTTTTTTCGCTGCAATACCGCGAGTGGCCACTGGAAAGAATTGGAAGCAAGGCTGAGCGGTGGCGGCGTATCCAGTTCTTATTATACATCCATGGAAATTTCACAATAAAATTTCTATATCGCGAGTCCAAGAGCAGTCAGGCATGTAGTGTGCCTTATTGTTCTAACTCTAAACAAACAGCCATATTCGTAGTTTCACAGCTTTCCAACCGACGAACATTTTCAAAGGAGATTTTGTCCATAAAAAGAGACGAGGGAGCAGGATTTACTGTGAGGAGAGGCAGTAATTTTGTGTGTGCCTTGCACTTCAAGGAGGATGAGGTCCTTGCCTACCTAGAGTGGGCAAATATTTGAAACCGCAGACTGTCCCTTCCAGATTTCTGTGGAATAACTAATAGAAAAGCAACCACGACAGACACAAACGGCCAAAAGAAGTAGTGGTGATGTGGACGAAACGGCGGCTGAAACTGTGTTTTGAAGAGTCTTTAGCCTCTCTGGGATAATGTGGTCCAGATTTGACAAGTCTAGGTATAGTGGATTTGGATCTGGACCTGGTCTAATTTGGTCTATGTCTGAAAAAAGGAGTGAAATGTCCCTTTATTGCATTTTCACAAATCCAATAAAGGTTTCACAAATCTGAAACTGTATTTTGAAGAGTCTTTAGCCTCTCTGGGATAATCTGGTCCAGATTTGACAAGTCTAGGTATTGTGATTTTGAATCTGGACTTGGTCCAATGTGGTATAGATGTGAAAAAAGTAGTGAAATTTCCCTGTTTTGTATTTTCACAAATACAATAAAGTTTTCACAGATTTGAAAATGGGTTCCAGACAGCGTTAAGGCTTTATCTAAAATGTCAAACACGTTTTCACAACAGTAAGAGGTGCAAAAAATGGAGCATCGGACACTCAGCACTGTAAATTAAGTTTCCCTTAACTTTCCCCTTAACTGCCAAATCGGAAGCTGCGAATCGGAAGCCAACTTCAGCGTCGTCTAGTCACCGAGAGTCGATGACAACTGAAATATTAATACTGTAGATAATTTGTTATCTACAATAATGTTACACAAACTTGACAAGCTAATATTCTCAATATAAAGCAGCGTCTAGTGTATGCTAGGAGTTATGCTAGTCAGTAGCCAATGTAATGTTAAGGCTGGGGTGTTGTGAATTTATACACGTTAGTGAAGTGGATGTTCTAACGTTACTTTCCCAGTATTTAATAATGGCATGTGAGGGCGTTTAACTCCTGAAATAGAGCCAACATTTAGGAAAATCTGATGTGTGAGTGGCCTTTTCTTTGCTTGTTGACCTGAATAAAGGATGTATTTACAGTGATGTTCTCACTGGTTTTAATATAAATGAATAGATAATCATTCATGTAATTTACAAATTAAGTATGAGCTGACTATGTAAGATTTATAATGTTGAACTTCAGTATGCAGTGGTGGAAAGTAAATAAGTACATTCACTCAAGTACTGTAATTAAGTACAATTTGGGGGTATTTAAATAACTGCTTAAGACTCAAAGGGTAAACTTATCCAATATTTCACCAAAAGAGAAACGTGAGAAAAGTCCAAAAGAAGAATTTGTGTAGCAGAACTTATTTTTTTCTTCTTTTCTACCCCATAAATAATGTCAAGAACAGTCAAATTTATCTTTTGACCCTGAGGAAGGAGCCCGACACCTAGGTTGGGAACCACTGGATGAAACTACTTTATAGTATATTAAGTAGTTAAAACTAGCTCCACCTCGAGTAGAGACAACAGTAACATGCTGCTTAAGCAATGATGTATTAGTAATAACAACCTAATGATAAAATATATAATAATATATCAGTCATGAGCCATTTTTTTCTGCAGCACAAGTACTTTTGATTCTCTAAGTACATTTGGCTAATAATGCTTCTGTACATTTACTTAAGAAGGATTTTGAACAAAAGACTTATACTTGTAGTGGAGTACTTTTAGATTGTTGTATTTGTAGTTTTACTTCAATAAAATATCTTAATACTTAGTATGTCACTTTTTCTTGTCTATTTTCTCCCCAGGAAAACATGAATGTATGTGCCAAAGTAGAATTCATCAACCTTCAGCTTGATTTCTTTGATAAGCTGCTCATCTCTCCACACCCTCTTCACCGTGAAATCACTCCTGGTATCTGTCACTAGATCACACCAAGCTAAGCGAGTGACCGTCAGCTGACCCTGGACTTGCCAGTGGTAGGTGTGTGTGTTTTCCTTAGTTTCATTTGACCCTCAACAAACTTTGTGTTTGATGCCTCTCCAATGTCTTTCACGTCAGGGCACTTGACCTCAACCAGGCCATATGGAAGGTCCTCACTTGGGTCAACCACTTTGCCATCCGGACTGGCTCCAAGGTGTGAAGCATCGACGTGGATGATGAGACCACATGGGGGAGAACATTAACATCGAAGGTCTCCGCATACTGTGGCTCCTCTTTTCATGGCTTTTGTTCATGTTATACATTTTGCACTAGATTGTCATGTATTTTGCAACTGACATGCACTTTTAAATGAATTTCGAGCTAAATGTTATCAAATTAAAACTGTATAAAAAATGATATATATATATTTTTTTTACCTGGGTGCGGGGCCTGTGCCAGGCCTGCTGTTTGCTTGTGCAAGCAAGGGCAGCGGGAACATTTCTGGTTCCCAGTGTACTAAAATGAGCTGTCTGGAAAAGTAATGCAACCAAATGGTTGCACAAATTTCTTCCAGCAGCACAAAAGCATGAATATGCTGTCATCTCAGGTGGAATGTTTGTAGTTTCAAAGGTTATATGAAGAAAGTGATGTAATATATTTCACAACTTATTTAAATAATATTAATCATTTTATATTAAAAAGATTATAAAAGCTGGTATGTGTCAGTTTCATGATCACATGCTATGTAGTGAGTGTGTAATAAGCATCACATTAAATTGGCATCTATACATTAAGGAAGCCTTGAATTTATGAATGTATTACAGTCCTTTTATCAGTCCTTTTTATGTGTTTTAGTTATTCAACTGTATAGCTACTGTTTCTATGGACACAGACAACAGCTTTTGAGCACAGGTAGGAAAGGAGAACCATCTGACTGTTTAACAGGAACAAAGTACCATTTAACATTAGTTATTTACATGTATTTACCTCGAGCTGTTGTGGTTCTTCACACTTTATTAGTGATATATAGCATCTGGCCCTAATTGCAACTTTTCCTGCAATAATATTTGAGACTAGACACAGGTACAAACACATAGTTGACAAGAAAAGTTTTTTATATAAGCATACTTTGAAGATCATCTAACTCTTAACAGGTAAGTGCTGAACTAGAAAGTAATTTACATGTTAATTAGCATAGTAGGCTACATACCTTGATAATCAAAAATGAAATGCTTGTCTAACTTTGACCTTTTCACATCGCCTTAAAATTTGTCAACAAGACGGACAACATCTGCAATTCTGATTTTTGGCAGAGAAAGGAGAGACACGCTGTTCAGAGTCTGTAGTAGCAGTGACTATAGATCATAGCATAGCGCCCCGACCGGAAGTCACGTCTCCCCACTTCGGGTATCCGGCGCCATATTGTGAAATACATAGCTTAGAGGTGCATTCAGGGATGTATAATAAGAACCGCCACAAACTGGACTGGAGTGTGGAACAAGAGCGTGCTGTTCTCGTGCTGTTGCTTTGGTCTTAATCTGAGATAACCACGCCCCATTCATTTGAATATAAGATAATGAAATAAAAGTCCCCTGAAATAAATAAATGTGGCATTAGAAAATAAAATTCCCCTAAATAAATAAAAGAAGTCCTTTGAAAAACATAATTTTGAAATAAAAACCTATTTATTTATTTATTGAACTATATTGACTCATTTCTATATTTATATTTACATTTATTTATTTCAGTATTTATTTCATAGCCATATTTATTTATTTAATATTGACTAAAACGGCATTCCACAGGAGTTAGCCTAGTTAGTTAGGTCTGTAATGGCCATGCTATAGGGGGCCAACATCGCAGAAGGCTAAGGAAGCCTGAAAACATTTTCGGCGTATGCGCCCAATGAGCAACTTTCAAAAGTCAATGTGACACCATCTAGGAACACAGTCTACAGTTCTCTTAATACATCCGTGCCACATGGGTCATACCAGACCAAGTAAGGCTGTAGCAGGAAAACTCCTGAGTTATTGGAGTAAGCAAGGGTGTGTTTTATTGTTTATGAATGTAACCTTTCAAGACTGTATTATTTCTTCTTTCAACAGTTACATAGTTTAACTTCAATCAAATAAAACCTCTAAATGAATCCTAATGGGCTTCTCCCTACATGTGAACATAGCCAGCGTTTGAGTGACAATGAGCCAACATTGTGCACAGCACAAGTCTCACCTTGATGGCCAAAGTGATGTCGGCGTAGGCACAAAAGCCCCCTCCCCTGTCGCTGGAGCAGTGGTGGAAGCCTCCTCCTGGGAAACAAAAAAAAACCCTCTGGCTCAATGTCAGGGCCATTAGACACGCCGAGCAGGTCACTGCACATCTGAGAAGTCTATTATTCTAAACGACCATAATTGGCGATTTAAAATAGGCTGTTATCGAGTTTATTGCAGCTTATAAAAATGGCTGCTGTTCCCCTGTGGTACAACAATGGGTGTATTGACACCAGAATGGGACTGTTCAATTGCTCCTAAAATGCCTGAAGAGCAGCAATGTACAGGGATGGAGAAAGAGACTGTGGAGGGAAAAATTGAGATGATAACCATTCATTCAGGTTAAGAGTTATAGTCCCCTCTGCGCTGCTATGCTCATGTTCATTAAACTATAGTGTAGAGTAGAATATTAATAAAGGCCAGTAAGGCGACGGGTGAAATATGATTATCATTTGCCTGGCTTCCAAAAACAGTCTTTTATAAAGCCTCTATGTCCACATAGTGTTGAGACACACAATATGTATATATGTATATAATATATATGCAGATGTCAGACGCATTTGAATAGCATTTATATCTTTATTAAAATCCTGTTTATTGACGCAGAACAATCTTTCCCCCTGATTCATCAACAGAAGGTGTGAAGTAGCTGACTAAGCAGGAGGTACAAAGTAAAAGTCTGAGGCGGCTTTTTTTGTTCCCTGCTTGGCACAAACCAGGCGGGGAGGAATAAAAGATGACCCGCTTCCCCCAAGCAAAGATGGTATCAACATAAATTTAAAGAACATTTTTACTATGACAATGATTTTCTAAACAGTGTACAACCTTTTCTGAAAAGGTTAAGCTGCTAAGTTGTGTATTGGGGAACACAACAATATCTAGCCTGGTAAATCGCACTGACTATCCGTCAGATACTGTATTTAGGTGGTGACAATGACATTAGCGAGGGCGATTTTCTCAAGATGAGGCTACGTTTTCTGATTGAGAAGAATTAATAGTATCAAGTCTGCAGTTTAGTTTGAAGGAGGAGATGCAGGCTGTGTCAGCATGACAGCACAGATTAGAGGCTCAGGTTTTTGCATTCTTGCTGGAGAGTGAGTGGGTTCATGCTGATATCTGATGACTGTCCAAACTGTTCTCGGATCTGGATGAAAAAGATGCAGCCTTGCATCAGACTTTAAAATCCAAGTTGAATAATTTTGTCATTAATGCAATTGCACAGCATTTAATACAGCCCTGTCTCTGTAGAATTTCATTCATGTAGCTAATTTAATACATAGCAAAAAACTTTTCTAAGTAATGTAATGCTGCCTGGATGACACTTTTCATTCACATAACAGGGAAACATTTATATTGAATGTGTTATGGGTTCACATTTGGATTACATATACTGTGTATATGTGTGAGATTGTTTAAGAGGGTTGATGTTAACCTCTTACTCTAGTCACACTGGGTCAGTTTCACAAAGACAGACTATGGCTTAGACCTAACTACACTGTAAAAAAAAAAGTCAGTAGAAAGTACGGTACAAAACTGTCAAATAGCAACAGTAAAAGACTGTAAAATTCAAAACTGTGTATCACCGTAGTAATTACATTTAATTACTGTAAATCAGGTAACAGTACAAAACTTCAGCTTTTACAGTCATATAATGTAGAAAACACACAATATTTTGGTGAAAATAAAGAATAATTGTAAAATTAATAGTGAATTACTGTAATGTAAAAAGCATGTAATTACTCTAAAATGAACGGTAATATTTGGTCTAAATTACAGATTTTACTGGTGTGTGCATTTAAATTTACAGTATAAAACCATTGACCATTTACCAACAACATACCGTCATTTCTGCAGAAACAAGATATCAAAAATACGATATGCGTTTGTCAAATTTGATTTAAAAATATATATATATATTTTCAAATGGTAACATTTACTGTTATTTTATGTAACGTATTTGTAAATATGGGTTTAATGTTACACTTAATGCAATAGAAAACTATAGACATTTTCTTTCATATTTTTATATTACAAAAACACAGCGATTTGATTTTCCATACTTTTTTTTCTTCATACAAGGGGAACAAAAAACACAACAGGCTTTTTCATGTGGCTCTCTAAAATTATAAAAACATACATAATATGAACGCAATTTAAGAATATACGTTGTTGATTTTATTTTATTTTTCAGCCTGCCATAAAGCTTCTCTGACACTGTTTAAGTGGCATTCTGGTGGTTATTGACAACTTTGGGACTTCATGTGTTTCTGTTCTTTTAACAGCTGAACTGCTGACACACAGGCACTTTCCATCTTCTGGTATACGTCCTTAATACATACCGTATTGACCCGACTATAAGACGAGCTTTTTCCTTGAAATACATCTGAAAAATTGAGTCGTCTTTCAATCAGGGTCATCTTATATTCGGGTCAATACGGTACATAGCGAGCCGGCGTCTCCTTATTTTCTCCTTGAGTGAAGGCATTTGTCCAATCAGGTGAAGCTAGGAAGAGTTTCCACCAATAGTGTGGTTGTATGGGTCTGTGTGTCGCCCCCATTGCATTTTCTGAAGGAGACCTGTCAATCATCACGCTAACGGACACATCTTTTTGAGGGTTACCGCCATTCTACAGGCCCAGCATTGCATTGGCATTGAGCTTCTGTGGAAACGAAGCAGACGTCCTGATTCTTGGGGAATTACAATTTATTTCTGAGGTAAGCACGTCTACAGAATTTGTTCCAGTCTGGGAGTAAAAGGTTTTTTGACGGTTCTTTGGGTTTGTAAAGTTACGTGAGTGTTAACTTTGCTCGGTCAGGAGGTCGTTTTGTTTCGCCCATGAAAAAAAACAACTAGCTTAGTTGTGCGTAAGTTAATTTTAACTTAGCAAATGTTCAAAAACAGTTAGACAAAAGTCAACTCTCAAGTTCTGAAATAAAGATAGCTAGCTAACAGTTACAAACAAATAGTTACCCAAACTGACTAAAAATGATAAGCTACACATGTCCACATGTCACGGAAGCACCGAGATTTTGCAGACAGCAGTATCAGAGACTTGTACAGAGATTCTGCTTCTCAGTCATCATCTGTTCCAACTACTTCAGATGTCTTTGCTACTCAGGTGTGTGATGCAAGTACAGAGGCAGGTGCAGATGAAGATGATATGGATATGTCTCAAGATTTCAGTGAACTTTTCCTTAGAAATGTATCTTTATTCTACCTGAAATTGCAAGGTCAGTTTCTTCAGCCTGCTTCGACTATACAGACTATTGTTGAAGAAATGCAAAATATACATGAGTTGGGTCAGACATATTGTTTAAGTAAACTTATGTCACTGCTAAAAAATGACATATCATTATTGGACGAGGACATTACCAAAATTTGTGAGTATGTCAGGGGATTTGATCTGTTCTTTGCATGTCATACAGGGCCAATGAGGACAGCACATTCAAGAGCTCAGACTTTCAAAAAAAACGTTCAAGTATGTTGTGCCTAAGAACAGAACAGATAGGTTTGCCTATCTATGTGCCTGTGAGAGAGACTTTGAAATGTTTGTTAGAGTCTGATCTGTGGCAGAAATCAGGTGAGCACTCCACTGAGTCTCCCTCAGATGTTCTAAGTGACATTAGTGATGGTCAGATATTCAAATCCAATGATTTTTTTTTCTCAAAATCCATCATGTCTAGTACTATACCAGGATGCCTTTGAAGCTGTTAACCCTTTAGGCTCTGCAAGGACTTGACATAAGGTATTAGCTGTCTATGCATCTGTTGCTAACTTGCCACTTCATGTACGGACAGACACAGACCACATGTCACTTGTTTTACAAGATTTCAAAGCATTTGGGCATGCTAAGGTGTTCTCTGAGTTACTAGCAGACTTGACAGAACTGGAAGAGAATGGCATTGTCGTGTCAGATGAAACAGTTGTCAAAGGAACCTTGTATTGCATTGCTGGGGATAATTTAGGCTCACATTGCATTGGGGGCTTCTCTGTAAATTTCAGTAGCTCAAAACATTTCTGTAGGTACTGCCTAATTACCCGATCTGAATTTCAGGGTGGTGATCCAAATCTGTGTGGACCAGAGCGCACCATCGAGAGCTACAATTCTGCTGGTAATTGCCTCCAGACTGAAGATACACCTGATGTGGAAGGAGGAAAGTTCAAGTCAGTATTCAATTCTTTGAAGTACTTTGTCTGTCAGCCAGGTTTACCACCTTGTCTAGGACATGACATCTTTGAGGGTGTTTTGTCGTATGATTTTGCACTGTATCTTAAGTATTTCATAACGAAAAAGGCATGGTTCACTTACTCCACTACACTGTTCATTTTTTGGTGTCAGTGTACATTGTGGAGTTCCTTCCTCAGTACCATCTGTACTCAGTTCAGAAAGACAATGAAAAGATGCAGTGTGTGAACATCAGTGACTTGATTGATTTCTATCCATTGCCATCTTACGTTAAGGATGGATACCAAATGGTTCCATTGAAACACAGTGTGTTGTCCCACTAATGGATGTATTTTGCTGTCATTCTGGTGTTAACTGAGCTTTATTCACGCTTTTATTCTCAGACATGGATGAAACACATCAAAGCAACTTATGGAGTGCCATAACTAAGGTGTTACCAGACCTCCCAGTCTCAATTCTAGATATTTTAGAGGGGTGGCTCATCTGTTTATGTTTTAAGTGTGAATTTAGTCATTTGATTGTAAAAGGCAATCTGTACTTTGAAAAGATTTAAAGAGTTGATGCTTGAAGATTTCATCTTTCACTTAATAGGATGTATGTCCTGTCTTTTTTTTGATACTCTCTTCCAGGCCTTATTACATCCACCGCTGGTTGTACCTGACATGGATCTCACTAACCTCTTTGCTGTCCCAATTTATGCCTCTGACTAGAAACCAGTTTTGTCAAGGATAAATGGTAAGTGGTTGCACAGTTCAGCATATGTTAATTTAACAATCGGAAGGCTTTAGGATAGTCTGTTTTTGTAGGCATTGTGTAGCCATTTCATGTGCAGTGTATGCAATTGTTGACATTAAGCACTGTGTAAATCTTTTATAATCTAACGTAACTTCTTCTCAGTGTCAGCCATCCATACCCTTTCTGTTGTTTTGGGTCTTTTGACTGTTTTAATCTTTTATTCTTAGTGATTTTATTAACTACCAGAATATAGATTTTTATTCCTTATGGAGACTTGACTCATAACAGATGGCTGCCCCATGGCGTTGCCTTGTCCACCCAGTTAAAACTTTCTGAGTGCCCTGAGGACCGCAGGCTGTGGTGGTGGCATTGCAGTTGAACTAGTTCTGTTTCTTTTACTGCTGCGTTTAAACAGGTTTCAACATTTATGTAGATGACTCCTTTTATTCCCTAGCCATACAAACACTACAAAATCTTTTTACCTTCTTGTCAGCACGGTGGAGAAAGCAAGGCTGCCAACTTTGCAGGACTGCGATATGGCCAACACTCTGATTCGTCATCAGCGTTCTCAGCACATAGCTTCAGTGAGTACTTTTTATTGACAGGCTTCTGAACTGGTACTGCCATCAAACCTTTTGTTTGTTTTTTCTTAACTGTTAATTACTTAAATGTTCATATCAATGTTATGTGTTAAAACCTTTAATTGCAAACAAATATAAAATCAGTCCCCTCCTTGTGGTGAAATTTCTAGTTAAATATTTTGTGTTTGGCTTTTATATAAGGCTTGTGAATAAGGTATAATAGGGGTTGGCAACCTATGGTTTAACCAGAGGCATGCAAGCAAGTCTTTCCCACACGCGCTGGAAGCGATGATTGACTTTCCTCAATTGAATCTCATTAATTAATGCTCCCATGGCACACTACAAGGCATCAGATTTGAAATGCCAACACTACAGTATTTTATTTTTTTTTTAAATGTCGTTATTTATATGTGGTAGCCTACTCATTCCTCTGACCTCAGCTGTGTGCAAAGATCCCCTAACACATTCACTGGCACACACATACATAAACACATGCAGCATCTTTAACCCAAAACAAAACTTTTTACAGTCTCCTGCGTCTTCACACCCGTTATAGAAAATGATTACATTTACTAGTATTTAAGAATTTGCTCAAGTCTAGAGAGTGCTAAGAAAGCGTCAGTGAAAAATTACTATATGACATTATGCCATCATGCCCTCATCCAAGTCAAGCCATTACAACTATTCTTGTTACCACTACAACTATACATGCTACCTTTTTGGGAACTTGACAGATTATTCCAACTATATTTAGTATCACTGATATGGCAAAAACACAGCACTAGAATTCTCACCATCCCTCATTAGGATGTCTCAAAGTTGCATCTTAACTCAAACAAAACAGAGGTCCATATGATTGACTGCCTTGCTTAAGGGCGTTGTCACAGCTACCTCATTTAGTCCGGACTTTCAGACTTTTCAGTTTGATCCCAACTATAATTACAGGTGTGAAACCTCTATTACTACTATTATTCTTATTATTGTTATGATCATTATTTAGAGTAATGTTCTCTTTGTTGTCTTTTTTTCTGGCTGCCCAGTTCACAGTAAACACCTGATTGACAACTCATGAGCCTTCAAGCGGAAATGATGACAACACCTGATAGAAGTTTCAGTTTCCTGAACATCATACCATGTCTGCATGAGACTCTGTCCCACCTGTCTTCAGACAAGTCTGGACCCAATGGCTCAGACACCAGCGCTGTCAAGACTAATTACAGGTGAGCAATGGTATAGTTCAGCATATCAAACGATAGGTAGTAGGGCTGCAACTAACAATTGTCTTAGTAATCGATTAATCTGTCAATTATTTTTTCAATTAATCGATGAATCTGAAGAAATAATGCTTAATAATGTTTCCATCCCTTCATTCAAAAACAGAATTATTTCAAATGACAACAGTGCAAAAAAGTGCACAAACAAGTTTTTGCTTGAACATCCAGAAGCTGTTAAAATAATATTAAATTGTAAATAGTAATTTCATAAACCTCAATCACAAACTAAATTTTGACAGCCTTTGCTAAATAAGTAGCTTTAATTACAGGCCATGAAGTAGCAAAATAACAACAAATGTAAGGTATACTGTACAACCTGCAAAATATATAGGCTTTTTTTTTTAATAAAGCGCTAAAACAGAGGGATTGTTGCTTAAATAGACATGAGCTGTCAGAACAATAATTAATTATAAAAATAAATGTGAATACATAACTAATAAACTGATGAAGTTTATTAGAGCCAGATGTGCACAAAAATCCAGATATATATATATCATCAAGTAGGAGATAGCGCAAGTAAAACATAAGTTTGATGAGTACATTTTCTGTGTTTATATAACTGGAACAACAAGCATTTTTTCAGATAGTATGATATAATAATTCAGATTAATAACATGCAGTGAGGAAACATACAGCATGTTTAATAGTGAAAAGAAGCAGTTAAAACACCTATCTGTGCATCATGCTCTGTTCCTGACTCAATGTGCCATTAGTCCTGTATTTAGCCTACATGAAAAGCCAACTATATAATGCATGAAACTTGAACTTCACAAGCCACAGTTGTGACACAGGATCGTGAGAATAAACATGTTTCATGTTTTGGAGAGGAGACTAACAGATATAACGCCGACCTGTCTTGTGTCTCTCATGCTCCATCTGTTACAGCACAAATAATCACTCAACACAGCAAATCAATGAAATTTGTTGCCAATTGTTTATTAAACTATTTTGTTTTTTGTTTTTTTCTATTCGTTGTGGCAGCCTTAATAGATAGATTTAAGCACAACTTAAACTTCACTCCATCAGTCTTCCTCAGGTGTACGGTCTGAGCAAACAGATTCATACATGCATATGGTAAAAGAAACCAGCACTATGGAAAATAAATTTGCAGTATCAGGTAAAAATGGACGTTTTTCAACTATGGATGGGCATTTCAAGCCAAAAAAACTATTCGATAGGCACTGGGAACTATTCAACCATTACTGATAAGACCCGCGTTGTCAACTTGCAACATAAATAGATGGAGGCCTCCTCTCAAGCAATTAGACAATAAACACAAGCTTGCTACAACATTGACCAAAGTTCAGTGGCCCGAGATCTGGTAGTTGGCAACAAATATTCAGCTGTTTAAATTTTCATTCAAACATTAAAATAGTTTGTATAAAAAGCTATTTTTGCTCTACTATTTACATTAATTGTTGGCTACTTATTGATATGCATTTCAGAAATAAATGCAGATCGTTTTCACCACTGTTGTTTATTTGGCTGGTTACTGGTCAGTGTTGATTGTCTGATTGCTCAAGTACTGGCATCTGTACTTAGGCTGCAAGTCAACATCGGTGAAACAAACTCTGATGGTGGCTGAGTGCTGAAATGTGTCCGTTTTAACTTTTTGCCGTGATACTCTTATCAGCTGTAGAAGTGGCCTCCAAAACAATATTCCAGAGTGCTGGTTCTTTGTTTAGCTCACTGGAGCTCAGTTTTACAACAGAAGGTTGAGTCTATCTCTGTGTTGACAACATGCTTAAGCACTGAAACAATCTAACTTTTGCTTTGTTTCTATTTTCTGGCTGCAGAGAGGATCATGCCAGTCTCCAGTGAACACGTGATGGGCAACATGCAAGTCCTCAAGCAGAACTGGTGACTGATGAATGCTTTAAGTTCCAGTTTCTTGAACACTGTGTCCATGTGAAACTATCGCATGTTGAGCACCCTCTTCAGTCAAGGCTGGACTTGGTGACTCACTACTCTTGATCAATCCAGGGCAAGTAGCGATTTTTTTATGATGTTTATTCATTCCACCATGGATTACCCTTAATATGGACACATGCTGTTTTTTTCCAAGATCTGCTTTGTGAGTATTCAGGACAATTTATTGGATCAGTTCAATCTGTTATTCACAGAAAATGTGTAAAAGCAGGGATGTGTTAACAGTTTCTTTTTGTCTGTCAGTGTCCTGATGTACCTTGTACCTTGATTTACAATGGACTTTATTCATTTCCCAGCAGTTGCTGACTGTAAAATCTACGCTAATCAGCAGTAATTCCTCATGTGTTGTACCATAATTTTCACAGTGAAATTCTGGCAACCGCAGCTGCCAGTAATTTACCGTAAATATAAACTAGTTGCAATAAATTACCGTTGAATATCATACAGTTGTACCATGTTTATTACTGAGATATACTGTAATTAGGTTTACAGCATAACTGTTGTTTTTTAAAAGAATTTGCCGTAAACAGGTTTATATTATAACTGTTATTTATACAGCAAATTACTGTAAACATGTTTACTGTGCATCTCTTTTTTTCATTGTTATTTACCGTAAAAAATAAGAGTTATCTACTGTGAAATTTACAGTTGCCAAAACAGCATACTGTAATGTCTTATACATTGTCACAGTATTTTTTACGGTGAAATTCTGGCAACCACAGCTGCCAGTATTTTACTGTAAATTACACTTTTTTTGTCTCATCATCTTATGCTGTAGACTGACACTAGCCTCAGCAATAGAGAGTAAACATACACAATTTTGACTTTGTGGTTGTGTAGGTTCATTCACTGACCCTGGCATCTTACACATGCCTTTTCTGTTTATTCTACAAACTCTTCATCTCTCTTGTCTCTAAAACTGTAGTATGGTAAGGCACATGATATATTACCTTGCCTGGAGTCTGCCAGAGTTTCCTGATACAGTGCAGGATTTGATCATGTTGCCTAGAAAAAAAAATACAGAAAAGCACAGGGAATTAACTGAAGAGAGAAAAGTGAGGTGTGAAACCTCAAAGAAATCCAGTCAGGTGGTTGTTGTTGCACCATATTAGTGCTACACTTCAGAGAAATGTGCTTTGTACACACTTCTTTCTATCCAGGATTGTTATAATTTTTAGACATTGCAACCTGGTTTAACAAGGGGAGACACTCACTCAATGCCCATGTCCTTCAGTTGGTCAACCGTGAGATCTCGCAGCATGACACCAGTGATGTTTTCTCCTGGGTAAAAGAAGAAGCAGTTAGTAACTGTCCTGTATGGTATTTATTATGACAAGTAGCCTTGATATTACAGTTTCTACAATGCCTCACAGCACAGAAGCATAGTCATAGCAAAGTCCTGAGTAACAGCAGCTCTCAACTGGCTAACTTATTTAGACTAGCCATGAGATGAAAACTAATCATCAATTTAAATCAACCAAACCAGAAAACCAACCTCTAAATTTATCTGCCCAATTTCCAAGTCCTTCTTGTTGCAGGTACTGACACGTTTCCTCCACTGTCCGTTTCTCAAAGTTGTCCGGCAAATCCATTGACCTTGTCCTCTTTAGCATTTTGAAGCTGTTAGAGGTCGTATCTGCGTCTAACCAACTAACAATACTGAAAATGCATGAGAATTTCACAAGACAAATCAACAAAACAGAAAACTTTATTGGAAAGCACAAGATTGCAGTACACAATTAACACATATTATTAAAAAACACAACAAGATTTCAGAAAACAAAAAATAACTGTACAAGAAGCAACATTTCAGAAAAAGCATAAAAGGTAAATACCTAATATCCTTTGTGTCACAATCTGTCTACCTGTCCCTCATCCCCAGCCATATTTATCTTTTTGTTATCTGGTTTCACTAAGCCTAACAACCGCGATCACGCTAAGCGGTCACACAACGCTGGTTATCAACTCAGTAAATCATCCCATGGTTTTATAATCCAGCCATGTGCACGTTCATGTAAAAGGGGCGGTGTTTGCAGCATATTTCCAATCACAAATATGGGCGTGTGTACTGGCAGCAGAGTGGTGTATTTTACGAATGAAGAGCAAACTATTACAGAGATATGAAGAATTTAAACAAACCATCTAGGCTAAAAGCAACACTGTTGCAGCTGCCAAATGCAGGTGGTAATGAATTAACCTTCATTTTAAACAGGGTAGTCAAACTAATTAACCCAACCGAAGAGAAGTAAAACTGAAACTTGTACTACTACTTTTACTTAAAGGTACCCTGGGAAGCTGTTGACCACTAGGAGCGTTATGGAGCAACGTTTTTATCAGTGGGTCCCTGTTTTGTTTGTATCGTGCGAGTGCGATACACATTCCTGCCAATGGTTTCACACTATTCCTAGTCTTTGTGCAGGTCACTGTTGGGAGGAACATCTACCGATGTACCCAACAGTGTTGCATTACCTGCAGTATAGGATATTATTATCTAATCTAGTATCTCCATGTCTTTCCCATCCCCTCAACCAGATCTCTGCTCTGCTCTGATGACACGTCTTTGGCTGTATTCATATTTTGTAATTGTTTTGGGTCCTCTAATATGACTTCTGACACACTCTGCTAAATTTGTCCTGTTTTCGTCTGCTGATTTTCTTCTTTTTACTCTCTGGAAACATGTTTGTGAATAAAACTCGCCCACAAACATAGCAGAACAGGTAGACATATATATATAAAAAACAACTTAGGGACGTTGATTGTGCTAATGATCAAATCTTTTGAATGTGCACAGGTGGAATTCATCAGAAATGAACAATTTACGAGACGTTTGTGCAGGTAAGAGGGTTTAGTGAATCGGACTTGGAACACTCATAGGAGCAAACCTCACAGGAAAAAGTACGAGAGAATTAGGATAAGAATAGAAAAATGTTCCTGCATGACGTCCGATGAGCCTGAGCACAAAGCTGAAGACATTATCAACTGGTTGCCTACACAAACAGAACATAAATGAATGAGTAATTGTGTCCTATTGGATAATTTGCTTTATTTGACTCAAAATTACAGAATCAGGTTTCACCAGAAATCATTATGATGATACTATCAACTTATAAAAAAGCTGTATTACCAACATATGGTGTACACGGTGCGCTTATATGCATGCAACAGTACGGCCTCTTTTGAAAGCCCTAAAAGGCACACTAAAGGGCTGAATAGCTGAATAAAGTGTTTTCCTCTCAAGTGATTAAGTTTGATCTCCTGAAATTCTGAAACAGTTTTATTTTGATTCACAAATTTTCAATTGTGCTGAAAAATATTTGGACAAACTTACGTCACAATTTCTTGTCACACTTGCTGCATTGACCTGTTCACGATTCAATCTCAGTTTTATTTGAGACTGAATGGGTGATCTCAGTGAGAACTACACATTACAGTTAAAGAATGCCATTTCTCAGTTAACACAAGATGTAATAACATCTTTAACAGAAAACCAATGTGAAAATATCTAGTTGGCCCGTCTTCCTGCAGGAAGCACCAGGTGTTTCAAAAGCTCAATATCATTAACAGCAAGACATTTTATCTTATGCAGATTTTTGATCATATGTCAATTTAAGCATTTCTTAGTATTACAGCTACAATTGGCTGTATTTGATTTGTCTTCAATTACTTGCTAGTGGTGGTGGTCTGCACATGGAACTAATAACTCCTTCAAGTGTTCTCTATCCTAAAATGAATAAATTGCTTCCATTGCTATGGTGTTAATTTTGCCGGAAGAGGAAAATCTTCCTCCCCCCTGAGCCTGTGGCCTCCACCTCTAGGCCAAGAGGATCACAAGTGGTAATGAATTAACCTTAATTTAAACAGGGTAGTCAATGTGACATTTGCAGCTTTCTTCAAGTGAGCCTTGCTTAAATGTTAAAGCAATATGTGTATTATGTTATTTGTTTCAGGTTGGAGCAGACAATGTGAGATCTCTCTACAAGAGGCCTTTAGAACTGGAAACTGAGAACAAAACTCGATATTGAACCACCGTCATAACCCTGAAAAACTGGGGTTAAACCTGAAGTTACCTCGCTAACACCAAATCCTGCTTCGTAGTACAGGCCTCTGATTTCATTGTGTCTTGTTGCCGTCCTGCTTTTTGTATGTTTTTGTCACCCAAACCTGGACCTGCCTGTTACCTATCTGCCTGCCTGCCTGTCTACCTGTACCTGCACGTAATCTAATTTTGTGTTAATAAACCTCTGAGCTGCATCGGGTCTGTCAGTCTGCATTTGGGTCCTTTTCTCTGCTGCAGGCTACAAAGAAAGTACAGGAAAAAAGTATGAGAGAATTAGGATAAGAATAGAAAAATGTTCCTGCATGACGTCTGATGAGCCTGAGCACAAAGCCAAAGCTACACAGGAATGGCTTGAAAACATGCTAGTGTTAACACTTTGCATATCTAATCTTCACTAGAAACCCTGTCTCTCAAAATTTATATTTGTATATTTGAAATTTGCATTGCTTAATTTGTTTAGGAGGAAATGTGATTACTGCTTGAATTAAGTTCACTGACAATGTTTTGTTGCACAAAG
Organism: Macquaria ambigua; assembly: GCA_008360985.2. Taxonomy (NCBI): domain Eukaryota; kingdom Metazoa; phylum Chordata; class Actinopteri; order Centrarchiformes; family Percichthyidae; genus Macquaria; species Macquaria ambigua. The sequence goes on from VMKM01000509.1 coordinate 109,345, forward strand.
CCAAAGCTACACAGGAATGGCTTAAACATGCCAGTGGCTTATTAAACACCTGGTAGAACAAAACAGAGCAACAATTAGACACAACTAGTCTATCTATAAAACAAGAGTAAAAAACACTCCCAGTTCTGTGATCACTGAACTATTCTTTCCTCATTTCATACTGCGATCTTCCTCATTCTCATTTTTTTCCAGCCTCCCACATCTCTTTTGCTGTAGACTGACAGTGGACTTCACAAGAGAGAGTTAAAGAGGCACAATCCTGATTATGTGGTTGTGAAGGTTCATTCACCGACCCTGGCATCCTACACACTCCCTTGCTGTTGATACTACAAGCTATCTCCAGCCCTGAACATGTAGTGTGATGTACAGTTATGCACATGTTATATTAACATGCCTTTTTCTGTGATCTGCCAGAGCTTCAGTGAATTGGAAACAAACAATAGTAGAGCATAGAAGAGAACGAATTGGAGAGAGAAAAGACACTCACAATATGCCCATCTTCTCCAGATTATCATCCATGACATATCACAACCTGACACCAGTGATTTTTTGTTGGTTCTGTTTGTTTTGTTCTGTGACCTTGTTGTCATCTTTCCCCTATAACTACAACATCCTCCCTGCAGAGTCAATCACTGCTTTCTGCAACATGAGATATTTAGTGCAACAAAGAGCCATTATAAAAGCTACCATGTCTCACGCCACATAAGTATGGAAAAAGTCTTGAGTTAAAGCAGCTCTATTGATTTATTTAGGTCAGCCATGAGATGGAAACCAACAATCTAATCTACCAAACCAGAAAACCAACCTGTAATTTTTATTTTCTCATTCTTTAAGTCAAGTGAGAATCTTTTACAGTATTTTTACTACAAAATGTTCTTTGTGTCCCTATCCTTTTGCTGCAGCTCAGCAAGGAAACACTGTCTGTAGGAACAAAAGGAGGGATTTTTCTACTAAGACATAGACATCTTTACTGTCCACTCACGGGGAAATGTATCTTTGGCTTCAAAGCAAATTTCCATGAAACTACAGGTATACATAATTAACAAATCTTTTACTGAAGGCCTAATTGTAAATTTATGAAATATGTCATCTGTAAATACATAATATAAAATGGGGATTTCTTTGAAGATTCATTTTGCTTTAGATATTGGAATATATGAAGACATTTCTCTCACATGGTTGCCTACACAAACTGAACTTAAATGAATGAGTAATTGTGTATTGTACAGTTGTATTACCAACATATTGTGTACACTGTGTGCTAACGTGCATGCAACAGTACGCCCTCTCTTGAAAGCCCTATAAGGCACACTGAAAAAGGGCTGAATAGCTGAACAAAGTGATTTCCTCTCAAGTGATTAAGTTTGATCTCCTGAAATGCTGAAACACAGTTTTATTTTGATTCACACATTTTCAAATGTGCAGAAAAATATTTGGACAAACAATCACATGCAGAGTTTTGAGTACTACAAATTCAACATCTGAAACATTAAAGTTCTGATAGTTTTCTCCCATTGCTGACACACTGTCTGCATTGATTTATGTATCATGATGTTTACACACTTTAATGTAAACTTTTGTATCTATTGTACACTACACATGGGCACTTTTGGACAACTACACCAAATGGCCACAAGATGACACTGTCGTTCAATTCTTTAGGGTTCAGTTTGCTTCACAGGAGGCGATCCAATAAAACGTGCTCTGCTGCACCATATGCTCAACTAAGTACTCGTTTCTCTTTTGCAATAACTTTTGTGCTAAACCTGGATGGAAATGTCAAAAGCAGAGATGAAGACCAATAAAGGGAACCTGGGGACTGCACAGTCTTGTCAAAGATTTTCTCTACCTATGATGATGTTCAACTTTTTTAGGATGTGTATCCAGAAGTATGTGTATCCAAACAAAGGAGGTTGAACATCTCCAGTAATATTATCATTGGTAGTTGGATGCTTTTGGGTGTTGTCAGCAGGAGTTTGAGATGTAAGTTGTAGCAACTGATTTGACTGAAGTCTTAAGATAAAAGATGAGTCTATCTCCAGAAGATATGTATTTATTACGATGGAAAGTGCAGGCAGCAGGGAAAGGACCCAAATGAAGACAGAGGAGGCAGCAGAATAACTTAGATGATTTATTATTGGTAAGATGAGCTTACATGCGGGTACAGGTAGGCAGGTTCTGGTACAGGATCGGGTGATGGAAACTCAAAAACAAAAACTCAAAGGAAGACAGCAACATAGCAACTGGACACATGGCCAGGAGACAAGACTGTGACAGTATTCTCCTCCAGTCCTATCCAAAATGACGACATAATAGCTGCACCTCTATCAACTTTAAAGAACCAGCTCCAACTTTGTCTTGGTTCTGAGGTCATAGATGGAGCTTTTAAAATGCTTTCTGTGCAGACACTTTGTTCACTTTGTTTCCCTGTAGTTGTTGTAAGGTCAGATAACCTCAGAGAATGACATCAGAATTGTTATCTGACCAGGCTGAGTTTTTTGTTTTCTTAGCGTCATCAAGACGATATGACCTTATTTCTGGGCCAAGGTCCATAATTGAAAAGTGAAAACTTTATAGGGCTTATTAAAACGCAGCAACAAAAAGATCAGAAAAAAAGAGGTAAACTGTGATATTTATCTTGATATATTTTAATTACTGCTGTTGTTTATGTTTTGTTAAGAACTGAAAATGAAATGTGTTAAGATAAAATTGATTATACTGACCAGAAGTAAATATGAAAGTTTTAGTGTTCATTTAATCTCATGTAAACAGGATTACTAATAAAAAATAAAAATAAATAGCATAGAGCATTAAATCAAGTACTGGAAGTGTAATTTTAAAGTACTGGTACTTTTTGTGATTTATATTTAAATGTAATGATTTTGTTGTATAAACAAACACAAATAAGTAAGAAAATCATATAAAACAGCAATAAAAATAACAAAAAGGCATACATATATATGTGTATACATATGCGCATACATACCTATCCACATGTACATACTTAAACATATGCTCCAATAGATTTAGACATACTGTACATACAATACACATGCACCCACAAAGCTGAATACAAATATATCCCACCTTCCATAAACCTGTCTCTCAATACTATATAGTAATTCTCATTTAATTTACCTTCAGTGTAGTCTCAAAAGAGTCCTACTTGTCCTGCATTAAAATTTATTACATTACTATACTTCAAACCCACCCCCTCACATACTGATCAACCCCACTCTGTCTCTCATTCTGGATGAGATATTCTCAATCGAGGCAAACTGTAAGTGTAATTTTGAGTGTACTTTTACTTAGTTTTTACTTCTGCAAAAGGTCTGACACACAAAACGTGAGCACATAAAGTTGATGATTTATTAGAGTTTTAAACTAACCAGCGGTATACAGATTTGTTAAGACTAGCTTTTTAAAAAGTTCTTAGGGGTTAAACGACACAACATGATTGTAACGTAGCACTGAAAAAGTCATGATCAGTACTTTTAGTGCATTTTCCGGCAAATACTTTCATATTTCAATTGAAATAGAGGACTTTTAATGGAGTACTGTTGTTGTTGGATTTGACTACTTCTTCCAACTCTGAGGGCTGTGTCAAATTCAAGGACTCATAGCCTCAGCATGTGGGTAATGGAGGATTTCTCCATCGTAATGCTACTGTTACCTAACTGCCTGAGCCCCAGTAATCAGACTAAAAACCAGTAAAGCCTGGCTGCTTTTGTTCACTCAACGGTACCTTTATCCACACGTGAGGGAACAGAAAGAAAAGCCTCTTGGCCTGCAAGACTTAGCTGTGAACCCCTTCTTCCCCCCCGGTTTGCATTAGTAATCATTGCAGATATTTGGAATACTTCTTTAAAGTCCTTGGCCACTGAGTTCATGCTGTTTAGGGAAATTGTCAATGTGACTGACAGGAGGCCCACACACAACTTAAATGCTTTAAGCTGCTGTTACCCTACAGTTATCCTCCTCTGACTATTAAAGTCAAGTCTTCGTTTTAGTTTCTTGAGCCCCTCAGTGAAGGAGACCATTACTGGGATCATACAGCTTACTGCTCAAGACTGCTCTCATTTCAAATTTCAAATGAACCAATACCTTATAACATGACACGAAAAGGTGTAAGAGGGAGGAGAATTAAAAGTTGTTGCATCTTTATGTCCAGACACACTCTTTGGGATTCATTTGGTGAGCGAAGCAGTGTCTTTCCACCAGTTATGGAAGAATAGTATTCAGATGTATTACTTAAGTTAAAACATAAATCTGAGGGGCTGTACAATTATTATGATTGAGGAGAGATGATTTCCTTTTTTTAATTCCTTTTTTGTGAAATGTTGGATAATTTCTCTTTGAGCCTAAAACAGTTAGTTACATTAAATCATCTAAGTTTAGAGGGGAAATGTTGGTAAGACTTCTAACAACCCAAAGACACCTGAAATGTGTCAAGGTGCCCAAAGTAGGTACTGTTTTGTAAGGGGTCACAAGCTAAAAAGATTAGAAACCACTGGCTTAAACTTAAAAGTAAGTAGTAACTATAGCTGTAAAATAAATTATGCATTTTTATTAAACTTTTCTCTAGTATTTGCTTTTTTTCCTTGGGGATTTCTGGATAATTTTACCTCTGAAAATCATCTGAATAAAACAAGAGGGAAAAACAAATCACCCTTTGGTTGAACAGGTCACAGCTGGTAGATCATGCAATCTGTGACTTGGTGTCACAAGTAGACATTTGTTCGTTTTAAGGGGTCACAATTCAAAAAGGTCTGGAACCTGTGAATTAGAGAAAAAGCCATCGCACAGGAGCTGTAATTGAAAACGTTTTGATATTCACTGATCAGTCAAACCTGTGCTTCATTTGGTTCTCTAATATTACTTTTATTTTGGGTAAAAACAGATGACAGTGACCTTTGCCTAGCCCTAATTTGTCCTTTGCAGAGATTAATTTGTCAAATAGAGCACTTTAACATCTTTCTCACTCAAACAATCCAATATACAGCAATGATTCTGTGCTTAAACCAATCTGTTAAGTAATGATGAGGTACCGCAGAAAATGCTTTGGACAGAGACACCATAACCAGCCACCACATAGATCACATTTTACTCATTTTTTACACCAGTTGTCTGTCATGTGCATGCAGTGTAAATATTAGCCAAACACGGTTAAATGGCAGCTGATATGTAACAGGATGGTCCCTGCATGACTGACAGGAGATGACGACTGTTTTGACCTGTCACCATCAGACCGCTGCTCTGGACTTCATCCAACACTGACCAAATGAACAAAGTGCTTTTCTGCCATCAATCAACCATTAACATTAAAGTCATTAGACTATGTATTGCAACAGGAGGAACACTTAAATGTGTTAAAACCATGCAAGTGGGTGGTATAAAGTAAGCCCTATGTTTATGTCAGCCATACCAGACTTCCCCACATCTAAACAAGACCTGCTGGTGAGCTTTGCTTTGTTTCATCTCAACGCTGTGAAAACTTGTATGTCCAAAAGGGCAGCTTTTCAGGAAATAAGGAACGTGTAGATTTTTAACAGTATTTAATAACTTCTGATGGGATTTCATGAGCCTAAGAGGTTGTACAACTTTGTCAATCCATAGAAGAAAATGTAATCCTTACAAAGAGAGAGAGAGATATGAGGTTTTTACCTGACAGTGATGATGGGCTCTCTCCATTAGACAGAGGAGAGGCCTGCAAAACACGCATTCTCTGTTTAGAAAAGTATTTAGTGAAAGCCTATAAAGGAAACAAAGGGAAAGCATGCATGCGTCATACTCAGTGCCTCATTGCTTACTTTTTTTCCAGCGGGTAGTTTTGCACATATTAAGCCTTCTCTTTATACAAAATGATCAAATAAAATGTAAACTTAACCTGAAGTGAAGTGACATTTCTAGATTCCAAAAGCACATTTATCCTCAAATTACCACAGACCTTAAACAGTATTTAAATATTTTCACTAAAGCCTTATCTGGCCTCTTCTGCTGAGTGTTTTCTTCTTTCAAATGCATTTTTATTTAAGTACATGAACCACAATGAAAACAGTCTGTGAGGTAAATAGAGCTCTGTGTTTATGGAGACATAGGACTCTGGAAGTTAATGAAATGGATAACTTTTGGTCTCCGATAAACAACGTTCCTTGAATTCTCTGTATTGTGTCCTGCTCAGGGCCAAAAGGAGAAAAGGCCCTTAACTATAGAGAAGTAATATTTGAAATAAAAGGGTGATCTGTTTTAAAATTGTCATTTTTCATGGTACAACATCTGTGTTTCATAATATTTATTTTTTACTCTTTTTAAAGCTGCAGTATGTGCTCATTTCATCTCTCATCTCCTGCTGCTTTTCTTATTCTCTCACCTGAAAAACAACTGGAAAGTATTCAGGTTCACATAATTTATTTAATTTTTCCCCAAAAAAACAAACAAACAAAAAGTATGAAATGCTTGAACAAAGTTAACACAATTCTTTTCTCACAGTATGAAAATTACAGATTTAAAACTGCATACATCTACTGCATACATCACTTATTTAAATTTCCACAGCAGCATTGGTGGTGTCACGGTAAAAAGCAAGGTGATCCATCTGCTATTCACACTGTGTCTGTTGGTGCAAAGGAGCAAATTGTGCACAGTACATTACTGTGTAATACAAATATACTCAATAACATGTGGTGAAATAGGTAACACTTTACTTTGACTCCCCCATATGGCATGTATAGGCAGTATAAACATTTAATGAAAGGTTTATAACACTATATTGTAGTTGAAGGCAGATATAAGCATTTATTAATGTATTTGTCAACTATAAAACTCCTCCTGCGGACACTCATAAGTGGAGACTGGTATAAAGTATGTCTTTATAGAAGAAGTTATATTTGTTGAGGAATACTGTACATTAATAAACACTTAAAAATGTCCTTATATCTGCTCACAACTACAGTTTAGTGAGTTATAAACCATTTATTAAATGTTTATATACAGCTTATAAAATAGGGTGAAGAAAAGTGTTTAAGTATCACAACCGTAGACTCTATATGATCACAACAGTTAAGTTTAGCAGAATCTATCCTCACAATAGAGCTGTCTATACTCAGGTTTCCATCCAAACGTAACACATATTTTAACCAAATTTCCAGAAAGTCGGCAAAAGAAAATGCGAATTAATGTGCGTTTCCATCCACTACCGTTAATTCTCCGTCTGCCATTAAAACAACTGCAGAAGAAGAGGGTGCAAGCAGGTGGATGGAAATGCACTTAATATGTCTTATCGGTTTATTGTCACTATTAAAATACTGATACATGGATTCATGTATCCAAGATGGCACTCGGTTATACGTCTCATCACATCCAAAAACCTGTAGTGCTAACTTTAACAGATTACAGCATCCAGACTCTCAGATTTTCAAGGCTCATCTGAACAGAAATCTGCTGTAAAACCTAAAAAAGAGGATCTACTGTGCAGGTGAGGTTACAGTGAGTTCATTAAACGGACTGTCCATTCTGCCCCATTCAGGTCCCATCTCTGCAATTTGGCAGAAACTGGATCCCCTTTAGGTGTCACTTTGTGTCTAGTCACTCTCTGTACTGTCTCTCATTCAGAATACAATTTAAATGTCAATGAATACAGTTTAATTTATCATTCAATACAGACAAATATGCCAAGAAATGGTGCTTTACATTGACAGTACAATGTACAGTAGAGTCCACGTACTCGAGATGCAACCTTTCCAGAGTTCATTAAGGTCTTTTCAAGATGGCAGGCACTGATTATCACAGAAAAGTGAACTGGCGTTCAACACAATTCTTCTCCACACTGATGTCTCCATCATTCCTAAGGCTTATGTTAACATTTCCTTCTGTCCTTCTCCGTCTCCACCAACCCTGTCTGCCTCAGCTCTCAGCTGCTCCAGGTCCTCCTCAGAGCTGCAGGCACTGTGCTGCCTCCCCCGGCAGAAAATCCTGCGACGTGATTGGGTGCTAAGGTCTAGTAGGTCAAAGGAATCGGAGGAGAAGAGGCTATCCTCGCTCACCACACTGGAGGGACGGCTGTGGCGCCCCTCGATGCTCGCTGTGGCCTGAAGGAGCTGCTGCAGAGCCTCGGGGAATAACGTGGGGGCTGAAGAGGGAGACGAGTGGTGGTCATCAGGAAGATCCAGACTGCGAGAGAACTTGCCGTTGCGTTTCAGAATACCCTTCCTTCTTCTTACTGCCTCTGTGCGCATGGTGGGGCTGTCTTCTGCCGCTGGGAGACAAGTGTGCTGTTTGTGGGAGCACAAATCACCTGCATCACTCTCTTTAACTCCCGCTCCAGAGATCCTTCTTTCTGTGGATGAGCCATAACCCGACTCCCCTCCATACAAGTTCTTTAGTATCCCCTTCTTGGGCATTTTGGATGAGGGCTGGCTGAATGTAGAGGGAGACGGCAGACTGGTGGACAGGACATCAGCATGTGTGGGGGCAAGTGTATGTGTTCGATAAGGCTGGGGAGCAGCGTTACACGGTTGGGAGGGAGAGTTTTCTTTAGGCGGGCTGTGAAAAACTGAGTCAAAACTCCTCTGGGGTTTCAGAATACCTTTGGGTTTCTTTCTTTCAATAGTGGAAGTGGAGGAAATCGCAGCAGAGGAGGCAGCTGTTGCACAAACACCACCACAAGCTCCCAGTGTAGTCTGGGGAATTGCATTCTCCTTGCGTGACTTTCTGAGGCTTGACATTCCTCCACGTACCCTTCCTCCTCCTCCTCCTCCTCCTCCACCACGGTCGCTCTTCAGAGGTAAGCTGAAGTAAAAGGGGTGGGGAGAGAGCTGAGGTGGACAGGAGGAGTCTGAGGATATGCACCCTGGGTCAACACTCATGTTGCTGGTAGCGGCGACCCGATTCTGCCAGTCGATGTAGCGAGCCAGCAGGGGGGAGGGGCACTCTTGGTGTGGAGACGAAGGGCAGTCACACACACTCTCTTCAAAACCCCAGTTCACCCACCAGTGGTTGGCCACGTCCTCTATCGTGGCCCTCTCGTCCACACGCACTGTCAACAGCCAGTCGATAAGAGCGCAGGCATCTGGAGGGAACAGAGTCAACAGTTATTTATAGCAGCCAGACTGTCTAAAACAATGTAGACAGAATACTCATAAGAACAACACACAAAGCAATCACATCGGACACTCTGGTGAATAGAAATGTACATATAATGTTGATGGCGACATGGACACTGTAAAGGTTTACCTGAGGGGGGGTTGGGTCTGCGGTAGCGACCTTGGCTGATCTGCTCTGTGAGTGTGGCATGACTGGCCCCATCAAATGGCATGCTGCTGTACACCAGGGCATACAGCAACACCCCCAGCGCCCAGCAGTCCACCTAGCACACAGAAACACACATAATGAAGAACATGCCATGCACATAACCCAGAAGATTCAGGCTTCAATTTAATACAAAAATTACAATAGGAGAGTCTCACGTTTAGATTTTCTACAACATTTAGCTGTATTAAAAAATCTAATATTTGAGATTTTGAAAATTAAGTTTTGCCGGACTCATTTGCTGTGGTTCTTCTGCAGCATATGCAAAACAAAACCAGTGCTTTCAAGCTGCACAAGTAAAAATATGTTTATTTAAAAATGCATCAAATAACTATGTGTAACACGAAAGATGTCACTCGTAGTGTTTCCACTCAGCTCTATGTTCCGTTCAGCTCATTGTTTTGGTTTTAAGGCCCACAACCTTTCGGTTGTACTATCACTATGAACGACACGCTATGATGTAACTTAATGTAACACCCACAAAGTTTGGAAACCTGAGGAAACCAGCGATGGCGGTGTGTTGACTCACCTCTGGCCCCTGGTAGGGCAGTCCCTTCACTATCTCTGGGGCAGCATAAAGCGGACTTCCACAGTAGGTCTGCAGCAGAGTGCCCCTCTGGAAATGATTGGAAAGGCCGAAGTCAGCCAGCTGCAGAGTCAGAGAAAGAGAGAACATAAAATGATACATTTTGATTAGTATAAACCTAGATAATTAACTAACTAATAATCCCCAGAGAACAAAACCTTGAAAATTATGTCAAAAATATAACCAAACAACAATACAAAACATTCAGCAAAAAACATGTATCATATGTCATTCAAAAGTTTCACAGCTGTGGGCACAAAAGACCAGTCCAGCATGTATATCTGTGTTTGTGTCAAGTGAACTAAATGTGACAGTGAGTCTCAGTCACAGATGACATAACTACCTAACTGCTGTCACGCTCGACACTGCAGATCTCAGTCCTAACTTTATGACATAATGGACTAATCTGTTAACACTGGACTCTTTATAAATTTCACTCCCTCGTTCACTTCAACACACACTCATCCTCACGCAATCCAGATTCCTTTTCAGTGAGTATGCACTGCAGGCTCTCACCCATGTGGCAAAAACACAACAACTCAAAGCAATTCCTTTTAAAGGAGCCAAAAATAGGTATGCTGACTTTTTGCCAATGTAAGTGTGATTGGGGAAAAAGAGGAGGGCCAAAAACATCAGGCATTACTCATGTAATGGAACAATCACTCACTCGAGGCTGCGAGAGCCATACGCAGACATACCGAGGCTCCTCTCTATCTGAAGAGATTATTAACATGAGCACCAGCCGACTATCAGCCCCTCTGGTGTTAAAAATACTCAACGTGACAGCTTTATTTCCGTGGAACAGAGGTTCAGGGAAACAGGCACCTCATGGACGGAAGATGACACTCTGTGTACAAGCCAGCTCGGACTTGATATTATACGTACAGTGGCAATAATAATGTGTAGACCGAGTGATTTGGGCAGTTTGTACAGCTTTACTTTCTACAAGCTACTGTGTGTTTGTGTGTGTACGTCCTGCAGTGTAAATTCTCTTTTGCCACCAGAGATACATCTGTGTGAGGCTCCCGTACTCATTTTAGTGCTTTGGAAAAGACATTCCTCGGTGTTAAATGCTTGTATAAGACGCACTCTTTCTTCTAAACATACAAACGACTCCTGTACACGTGCCTGGAAATTACGTGGACTGTTGTGAGAAGCCACTGCCTCTCATTAGCTATTAGCTCAGGAGCTGGCAGCCAGTTCTTGTGATAATATCATGTGAGAAGAAAGTGAAATTTGGTGTGATTAGCAAAATTATCTGGTTTGTCTGAGCTACGTTTGTGTTCAGTTTTATAAAAGTAAACATTCAAACTGCCCTCTTGTCCAATGAATAAATCAGCTGATCCAATCTGGTAAAAGGTATCATTTCAGTGTATTTCTTTGAATATCAATTAGGGATTCGCTGACATATTATTGACTTTGCAACTGTGCGATTGGCTTATTTGTTTGCTTATTGAAATGGCGCTTAAGCTTAAACATAAAGCAAGAAAGAAAAATGCAGTGTCCATGTGGTTTAGGGGTTAAGACATGAACCATAAACCGCAAAATCTCTGGTTCAAGTCTTGCTGGGAACAATTGTATGTTATAACTTTTCTAATCACATAGATTATGAAGTTTATATCTGGTTGTACTAAAACACTATGTGAGGTGTCAGTGTCTATAAGTGGTTTCAAATAGTTCATGAATACATTAAGCAAACACTTTCAAAAGTGTTCAGTTCAGAAAATGGAAAAACCACTGAGCAGACTTCTGAACTGAAAATAGTCAAAGCCAACCATTAAAGGACTATTTAGTATTAGTATATTGTTAAATTATAATCTTTGACTTCAAACTTGACCAAGACCCAACATTTTACCTAACATGTCTGGCTTTGCCCGCCTTCTAAACATGCCATTAAGCAGCTATTGTGCAGACATAACACACACATGCCTTGCACAGAAGCCGACGTGGTGAGCCTGTGGTTTGCAATGAATGAAGAGCTGCTGAGAGGTCTGCACGTAGTGTTTTCTTTTGACAGACAGACAGAGCGTACTTATATTAAAACCCTCCGATTGGCGCGATTGCCACTGGATTCCCTGCATTCCCCTTTGGCCGTGCACAGCTCCCATACAAGGAGAGGAATACCCAAATAAGGCAAAAAATGACCCCTGGGTTCTTTTATAAGACCTGGCAGTATGTTTGTGCTGGTTCAGTGTGCATGGCTTAACAATACATTAAAATGACTGTGGGCAGAAAGTGCTCCAATTTTTGTTCTGAATGTGCACTTTGTTTGCATTTTATTTTGGAGCTGTCAAGATAATCCATTACCAGCTGCACTACATGAAGCTTTAGTCCAGTATGCTAAATACAACAGCAGTGGAAAAGACTGCCTCCTGAAATGTATCAGCCAGTGTGTCATTAAGATGTATGCTTTATTTTTCCAAAACAAAATTGCAGTCAGGGGTCTTTGGATGATCCATAATAACCGATGATGTATTTAACTCTCAGGCCAACAATACTTTAGTCAGAGGACTTTTTATCCAGCAATAAATGTTTGCTTGTTTTTGGAAAGAAACTCTTTGCATTTATTTTCCAAAACATGCATGATCACACTTCTTTGTCGAATAGCGATATGAAAGCTCAGTTTGTGTACGTTTTATCGATCTTACCTTTACATTCAAATCTTGATCTAAAAGGATGTTCTCCAGCTTGAGGTCTCGATGCACAACACCGTTCTGCAAGAGAGCAGAGACACATGAGGTCCTGCGCTGCTCCTCCCTCCTGTGTACAGTCACATGTTTTCTCTCTGCATGCAAACATAAGACTGAAGGTTCTGAGGTTTACAATATAAACCCAGCCTGTGGTGCACGGGGCGTTTGTCTCTCATTTATAATTTTACAACCAATAACATTCAACCTGGGCCTTGTGTAGCATGTGTCTAACATATCGGAGAGCCTCGAGAATGTTTAATCGTCAACAGGCATGAGGAAGTGCATTGTTTGGGTTAATTCGTCTGATGAGATGCGATTTGATCCCCGGATGGCTTTAAGCACCTGGGAGCCAACGAGAGGCCACATCGTGTAGACAGCTGTGGAGTCTGGTGAGGAAGAGCCAGAGTACACTGGAGCTTCGACGGGAGGAAAAGTCTGTTGTAGGATCACCCGTGTCTCCCTGACATTGAATAGGTAGTGAATCATAAGAAGAGACAATACCACTATAGATTACTGTGGCCACCCAGGAAGCTGTGTGATGCAGGGAAACTTTAAACGTTGCTGTCAGTTTCTCTTAAAGCCACAGGCTAATGAGCCAGACTAGCCTCCTTTCTTTCGTTAATTACATCCTCTTCAGAGCACTTAAGTGGAGGAAATGACCCATGACCTTAGACAATGTTTTGTGCACAGTATGTACAGTATCTAAGCCTGTGTGTGTATGCAAGGCAGAGACGAGGAGAAAGAAAAGCAGAAGAATGAAATCCATGTGGTTAACCGGGTTATTATTCTTGCTATTTTTGAATGACTATGAACAGATTTGGAGAATAGTGAAAATAAAATAAAAAAGACTCCCTGAATTATTTTCATTCTTCTCTTGAAGCCTCAATAATCCCTCCATGTGCCTTGCATACCTCAGAGGCACATTCAATAATTCATTCATGCCGGAACATTCATGTCTATTTTGGGACAATATTTGAGGGCACGAGGAGAACAAAATCCACCTCCCTGCCTACTACAAAGCCACAGGAGCGGACAGGAGGAGTGATAATCTCTGAGTTTAATGTGAGGGATTCATGAAGAAGCCAAATGGCCAAAATAAGAATCATATGAAAACAAAAACATTTCCGTCATATCCATCTCAGCTGACTGTAAGGCACAGATCCTCACTTCTACCGTACTTCACTTCTGTATTAATAGGATTTATGTATTTCCTTGATAATTCCTGTTTTCTAGCCCAGCTGTTGACTTGAGGTACACAACAATAAAAACAAAGAAACAAAGAAGAATGTGTTCCTTTGCCAGGAGCTTACAGTAATGTGGAAGGAGGAAGGAAGCTCATTTAGGCAACGTGTTTGTTAAATGTGTCAGTGTGTGACTGTAAAAAACAATCAAGGGATAATGTGTTCTTAACCCAGAGAGATCTGAAAACTCAAGTCAAGTTTTCCTGCAGTATTAGGATTAGGATTTAGCGGATTTAGCGGTACTGTAATTGCTTGTGCACAGCTGAATACCGCAGCATGCAAATCAGCACGTGCCTACATGTGGTTCCCTAATTTATACTGAATTCCAGTGGTGCATTTGCAAGTATGTGTATCAACAGTATCAACAGTATGTGTGTGTGTATGTAAACCTTGTGGCAGTAGTGGACAGCAGAGGTGATTTGTCTGAAGAGGCCTCTGGCTTCTGTTTCTGGCAGTCTCCTCCTCTCCTGGATGTAATCGTACAGCTCTCCCCTGCTGGCATACTCCATCACTATCACAATCTTATCCCGGCTCTCAAACACTGTATGGGACACAGGACACATTTACATGTCGGCATTATGCAGATGTGTTTGTGTTAGGGGATGCCTCAAATCTTCACTGTACAACAATAAGAGATGCCATTCTGCAGGCGTAGAAGTGGAGTTTGTATATTGTCATTCTCTTGGTGAAAGTCTTTGAGTCTACTTTTTGAATGTACTCAAATGTTTACTGTTTTGTTTTTTGTTTTTTACAAATCACTACATACTTTCCCCCAGAATCTATTTAAACCAAGAAGGAACCAGAAATCAGGCACCCTGTTGGTCGCTTGTGATTAAGGTTTACCATCTGAAACATCGTAATTAAGTAAAGCAAGTAAGTAAGCAAGTACCAACAAGAGTGCAGGATTGCTGGTTCCCTGTTGATGTTTTTACCTCAGAACGAATTTGAAATATGATCATATGGATCCCATACAATGCCTCATTCACATGACAAAAGGTGTCAACAGGATAACATCCAACAATGGATACTAAATATTAAAGACTTCTAAGGGATAAGGCTGGCAGTATTCTATATTTATGTTATTGTAAACGAATCCCATGAAAAGACCCAAACCAGCAATGTGTAAAAACTGTTTTTTAAAGGCAAAAATATTTGAAAATGGATCACAAACATATAGTTTAATTAAAAAAAAAAAAGGCAAATTAATTTCCTACAATAGCTGGGCACTGTAGCTTTTAGCAGACGTTACTCAAAACAGGAGTGAGTAGTGCACTTGTCGGTGTTGCGCTAGTGAGTATTTACAGCAGCAGGACGGTCGACTCAAAATAAGCTACAGTGCCCATGTTCATGGTAATAAAAAATTATGTCAAATTGTGCGACTACGTGTCTCAATGATGTGTTTTAAATAGTTTTTGGGTATCAATGGAGGTCTATTCAATTGTCTATTCAAGGTCAATTAATACTATAATAATAAAAATATAGAATATTGGCAGCGTTATCCTTTATGGGCAACACGTAAAAGAGTATGACACCTGCTTTGATTTCACAGCACCACTTATCTGTACTGTAAGTCACTGATTATGTGATCGTGTGTGTGTGTGTGTGTGTGTGTGTGTGTGTGTGTGTTGTGTTTGCAGACTTACCCTCGTGGAAGCGTATGATGTTGGGATGCCTGAGCGAGGAGGTGATCTCGATCTCTCTCTGGATGTGAATTCTGTCCAGGTCATCGGTGATGCGCTCCTTGCGGATCGACTTGATCGCCACCTGAGAAAGAAGACACACTATTGAGTCTGTACATGTTATATGAACCTTTGTGTTTGAATTACACACATT